>PVIY010033293.1:0-28199 GCA_004026745.1 Myrmecophaga tridactyla | reverse complement strand
AAATTCAGCCTGATCCAGCCTTATATTCTTCCCACCATTATCCCACACTCTTAAAATCCATTGCCACACATATTCCCCTGATTTCTGTCTATATAAATTGGAAAACTCACACAGTTCTTTTGGAGTATAACGTATCTCCTCATGTGTGATACTTTGTACTTCACCTTTAGGGGCCTGTTGGGCCTTTAGTCTAGTTATAGGTCTAGAAGAAATGAGGGGTGGTGGGGGTGGGTCATGAAAATAATTAGAAATATCTTCCAAGCCATTTGCTTCAGGGCCTTCATTTGCAGTTTCATCTGGTGAAACAGGATTAATCACTCTAGGGTTAATCCCTTCAGGAGGAGGTTGGGTGGCCAATTCCTCAAGGCACGCTGGAGATGGGGCAGTTATGTCCTCAGGGAAGACCACTACAGGGTTATCAAGAGAAGACTCAGCATGATCTAGGGTTTCAACCTCACCCCTGACATCATTATCAATCCATATGTCACCATCCCATTATTCAGTTTCTCATTCCTTTCCAAACAATGCCCTCACTTTAACAGCAGACACCATGCAAGATTGAGATTTCAGTTTATGTTGTAAAGTTGCTACTCTAACAATAAGATTCTGAGTCTGATTTTCAGAGATCTCAAGTCTATGGCTACAGGAAATAAGATTTTCCTTCAGGATACTCAGAAATGTCTACATCTTTCAGACGGCACTTAAGCTTCTCATCTGAAGCCTTAAGCCCATCCCTTTCACCCCTTAATGTAGCCAGTGTATCTAACAACAACCAACCAATATCTCTATACCTCTTATTTCTGCAAAACTCTGTAAAGGTGTAAAAAACATTATCCCCCAGAGTCTGGCTTCATACAAGTGAAGCATGAGGAGAATTGAATGATGATATTTTGACTATCTCTTTTGCCAACTCATTCCATGGATTGGGAGTGTCATTCTGATTACAGGAATCAGAGTCCTTAGTGTCTCTGAGTCCAGTCAGAGTAGAAAACCATTCATAAAAACCCATTTTAAGATTCTGTTTCTTAAGAACCACTCCTGCTACCAAGATGTATTAGTTAGGGTTCTCTAGAGAAACAGAATCAACAGGGAACACTTGCAAATATAAAATTTATAAAAGTGTCTCATGTGACTGCAGGAATGCAGATTCCAAAATCCACAGGTCAGGCTGTGAAGCCAACAACTCCGATGGAGGGTCTGGATGAACTCCACAGGAGAGGCTCACCAGCTGAAGCAGGAATGGAATTTGTCTCCTCTGAATCCTCCTTAAAAGCTTCCCATGATTAAATTAAGCATCACTCATTGCAGAAGGCACTCCCCTTTGGCTGATTACAAATGGAATCAGCTGTGGATGCAGCTGACATGATCATGATCTAATTCTATGAAATGTCCTCATTGCAATAGACAGGCCAGCACTTGCCCACCCAGATAAACAGGTACCACAACTTGGCCAAGTTGACACATGACAGCATCTATAATTCTATGTCCCCAAAAGCCTTACTGAACCACAGGCATTGCATTTTCTCCTTTGTTTTGCTCTGTTTTTCTTCACCAACCTAGCTCCAGAGGCAGGGTACTACCAGTACTGTAGTACTACGTTTATGTAATTATTCCAAAACTCACAACTCCTGAAAACTTTCAGGAATGTTATTAGGCCCTGTAGGCCTGAAGGGCCATTGCCAGGGTAATGACCACTACACATGAGGGAAGAAAGGCCTTTCCAAGCCTGCTTTCCTTTTGGAGTTTGGGCCAAGGCAGAAAAACATGTGGCTGGAACCCCAGGGACACTTTCCATGGCCCTCACCTACTAGGTCCAGCACCCACAGTGAGGACACACCCCCACCTTTAGTGGACCCACCGGCCACACCTCCTGCTTCAAATATCACATCCTGGCATCTTGCCATAAATATGCCCATCCTTGTCCATTGGCACATCCCAATTTGTGGTTTGGAAAAGTTGGAATAGATGGGAGAGAAAGTTATTATGCACAGCGTTTGTTTTTCCATGATGTAGCCCAAGGCCAGCCACCTGCATTTCATTTTGAGCAAGGTGGAAATGAAAAGTGAGTCTGGAATGGAGAGAATGCTCCCTCCAGGTGTTTAAGTGACTCCAGGGGCCAAGAGAGCTTGACCATGCCCCTTTGACTTTGGCCTGAAGAAAAAACAAAAATGTCCTTCTTGCCTGAACAAGACCCATTTCCCCCATCTGATAAGGAAAGTTGGAAAGGAGATGGGAGGCCCTCAGGGAAGCATTTTTGGATCACTATCCACAAAAGTCTCTTTCCCTTGTTGTTTGGCTTTCTGTTTTGCCTAATCCAGCCCAATTTTGGTAAGATGGATGGAGGTAAGCCATATTCAGCCTCCAGGTGACAGATGTCCCTCTGGGACTCATGGCATCTTCTGAAATCTAAGAATAGGGCTTTAAACTTCATGGGTCCAGGAAAAGTCATTCCCCAAGTCCCTCCATCCTCCTCTAGCCCCACTTACACCCCCACCCCCTACACCATGCCCCACTGACAAAAAAACTCTTCCTTGCATTTACTTGTAAGTTTCATACTTGAGAAAACTCTGGAACTCTGGCTGGAAAAACTGATGTTTCTGCCGATGACACTAGAACTTCCCTGAATTATATGGAGTCAGATCTTCCCAAGCCTCATGAGTATAGAAGGATAAGTGACTAAGGAGTAGCCCTTGGAATTTGGGGCTTTTTTACCCTTGCAGATGCAGGAGCCCAGTGGCAAAAGAAAATGAATGCATATAACCAAACCAGGGGCGAGAACAAAGTTGTGTGGCACTACTTAAAAGCTTGATGGAAATTCAGAGAAGGGAAGTATCAGGGTAAGCTGGCTAGGGCAGGGGAGGTTTGGGGGGAAGTGCTGAGGCTAGAGCTAAATCTTGAATGAAGATTTCCCTAGACAGCTGGGAGAACAGGCAGGGGGTGCGCACTGGGCAATAAATAGCACAGTGGTGGGAAAGCCCCTGTTCGATGTGTGCAGACAGAGCAATCCACAGGAAATTGGACTGGGCTCATTTCATTTAGAGGACTTGTGAATACAGATTCCAGCCATTATTACATCAGGATAAGGACAGATCAGAAAGGGCAAAGGATCAGAATAAAACCTCCAAAAGCAGACCCTGAGGCAAGGATTCAAGTACAAGTGATCTAGCTGGGAGGAGGTGAATGAAACATGAGACAGGAATGGGAGGCAGTCAGTGATGCCTGTGTCCATGAGCAGGTGATACCTTTGGGTGACTGGGGCTCAATTCTGCTGGGGACCTCTGAGAGTCAATATAGGACCATCACCCCAAAGTATTCCATCCCTGGGGCAAGGGAGCTGGGGTATTTCACCACTAGCTCCCTTCAGTCATTGGCTGAGGGCTGCTCCCAGGGCACTTCCTGCCCTGGAAGTGTGGACAGAGAGGGTTCAGGTGGGCACACTCGGTCCCCAGGCACAGGGACAAAAGGGCTGGCAGCTGTGGTCCCAGAAGTGGGAAGCGCCAGGGGCCAGGGGTCAGGCAACTGCAGCCTCTGACTGCACATGTGCTTGAAAGAGGGGAAAGAGGACAGGGGTCTGTGACCTCAAAAAGACACTAGGTTGGTGTCGGATTCCACAAAAGCCCTGGAAAGCTCCTCAGGGTTCAATATGCTGAGATAGGGGGGTGGGGAGGCCTCATTTCAAATGGAAGAATCAGCAGGGACAGAGACAGTTAAGCCAAAAGGTCTGATTTGGCTGAACAGTGGCTGGGAAAGTCGGACGGTGGACCGGGGTCAAACCACATGGAACTCAAATGTCAGGTGACAGCATAGTTCCCCATCCCTTAGGTAATGGGGAGCCACTGAAGGTGTTTGAGCAGGGATGGTAGCCAGTAGTGGTTTTAGGAAAATTAACCTGGGCCTAAAAGCAAGAGGACAATTTGGAAGTAGGGAGACCAGCTGAAAAGTCCCCACATACACCGTTCATTAGCCAGAGTGATGATTGGGTAAGAAATAAAGGGGGCTCTGGCCCAAGAGAGAGGACCCTGAAAAGAACCACATGGAAGCTGCTAAAAGGGGAGCCAGGCCCCCTCAGCTGCCCAGACCAATTGTTCCTTCTTGCAGACATGTGGGCCCACTCACGTCTCGCCTATTTTCTTTCCTACAAAATGCTTTTGGCCTCTGGTTTCCAAAAGCTTTGCTCAGTGAGTTTAAACAGTATCTCACTGTTTGGCCATGTTATTGCATGGACAAGCAATAACAAATGGCACGTGGTGGCTCACCTGCTGGTGGCTTAAAAAACAATTGATGATTTTTAATCAGCTGAATGAGCATGAAACAAATGACAGCATGACCAGAATCCAGCCCAGATGTCATTGGCTGACATCAGTGGGAAGGAGGGAGTACTGTTCTGGTGAGTTTGGGAACAAACAGGAGCAGTCCCTGGACACTTGGGGCTGCAGGAGGCTGGCCCCTGCCTCATGCCCCAAAGCCACCTGCTTTCTTTCACACCTTTTGGGAAGATGGGGAGACCCGGCTGCCAGAGCAGCAAAGGGCAAGCCTCTGGAACTTACATAAACCTATACGTCATGATGTGAGATGGTGGGCAAAGCACTGAGGGACCTTGGAAGAATCCAGTGCAGGTCCTCACACTATCCCTTGATAACTGTGGGTGATTCAGTTCACTATTCTGGAACTCAGTCTCGCCTTCTGGGAAATGGAAGTGACAAAGCAAGTTTACTTCTTCTGTTCTGCCCTGCTTGTTCTGCCCTGCTTTAGGAGATGGGTGAATCCTTAAAGAACATGATTTGAGAGTCGGTTTGTGGATTCTGCCCACCACAACCACCACTCCACTTACCCAGGCAGCAAATGGGTTATCAGGCATTTTTTAATAAAGGGGTGCAAATTAGAGCAAATGAAATGAAGACTGCAGGATTGCAAATACATGCTATCTCTTGAGCGCTTACTATGTGCCAGGTGCTGTGCTAAGTGTCTATTTTCACTATCTCACTATCCTCATTTTACAAAGGAGGAAACAGGCTCTGAAGGGTTAAGAAATATGTCAGCTAGTCAGTGAGAGATTTGAACCCAGGCCCGCCTGATTTCAATGCCCTCCTTCCTCCTCATTTTTCCAGTGCCAAAGGAACACAGCAGAAAATTTAAGAGAGTAAAAAGCTGCAGGGTAATGTGACCTACTGCAGGAACATATAAGCAATATTAAGAAGAGCCAAAAGTCCAACTAGCCAGCTAAAATGAATGCTGACAGGCCATGCCTTTGTCATGTCCATAGGAATGCAAGAAAGACCTCTCTGCCTGAGATCCTCACTGACCAACAAAATTTGGGGATTAAGAGGCTACTTTCTGGGATTATCTTTCTTTTTGCTCCAGACCATCTGGAATGCAGACTTGCCTGATACCTTCTGTAGACCCTCAGGCCCCATTTTCCCAATCCAATTCCTTACACTCTAAAGGACCTCATGCTGACTGTCCCCTCTCTGCCTGGTGGTCTGCCTTTAACCCATTACCAGATCAGTTCTCAGTCTCAATCCTCCACCCAAGGGGAAATCCAGACTCATCAGCTTCACTGCAGTTAACGAGGCCCCTCTGGACCATGAGCAGCATAGCTCACCTTCACCACCTGAGCCAGAAACCCTCTTTCTGGCCCACAGATGTCTCTCTCCCTAAGTGCTGAGTAGACAGATGTTGCATGGGAGGTGCTGGCAGGCCCGTGGGAATGTTCGACATGGCTTCCGCTGACGACAAGCCAACCCAGAGAAAGCCTGCAACTACAGCCAATGTGACAACTTCTCTTGGACTCAGGCCAAGAAAGTCCTGTCTTTGCTCCCTTCCCTGTCCAGCTTTCTGCTGCATGTCCATTTCCTCGCAAAGACAACCAAGTGCATCGAGAGGCCTCCATGCCAGGGAAAGCCCAACACCACTGCCAACAGCGTGACATCACCGTTCTTCTGAAGGAAATGACTATTGATCCCATAGCTCTCCTCCCCGTGCTGTTTGCCAGGGATGGCCAAGGATTCCCACACCAGCTGGGCTCCCACATGGCTTGGCTGTCCCTGCACCAGATGGCCAGACCAACACCATCTGGCTGCTGAACGCTCCCCAGGAGGCAAGGTGTTGATGTCTATCAGTCTGGCTTCTTATGCATCAAGGATCATGGGGTCAGGGATTACAGGTCCAATCACATTACAATAAAAAAATCTCTACACAATGAGAAGATGTCTGAGGCCAGGCAGTTAACCATGTAACCAATGAGGCAGGGAAAATTTTCCTGCAAGATCACCGACTTCCACTGCCCCTTCAACAGATGCAGATTGAATACCTACTTGGCACAAAGGACACCGTGATCAACCAACAGTGCCTATCCTCAAGGAAATTACAGTCTAGTGGGAGCTGTGGCATTAGGTAGTGCCACAAGGTGTTGCCACAAGGTGGTGCAGTTAAGATGCTCATAGTTTTTCTTTGTTTCTCTTCTCTGTGTTGATGAAAATTATGATTCCCCAATTCCCCACCACCACCATTGCCACAGAGCAAATAGAACTTTTCCTTGATGGGCTAGTGCTGGCCAATGAGAGCCAAAGGTTACATTTCCAGGAATTTTGCAAGCTGGTTGTTAAAACAGCCATCAGTACAAATGAAAACATATCAGTGTAAAATGGAATGAACCATCATTAAAAAAAAGGTAATAAATACTCAAAGCTCAAGACTTCATTACTTCCCTGCAGTTCACTTAATATCCATGCTCTCGAGATTACCTGGGTTTACAGGAAATTCTGTATGATGCTGTGTTGATGTTGTGCTACTTACTGCACATTTCGTCTTAGCTCCCCACTCACCTTGGTAGCTTGAGACCAGCCTCAGTGGGAGCATTTGCATCACAAGTAAGGGCTTTAAAAATAACAAAAAGAGTAATTTTTGAGAGTGGGTTGTTATGCATTTACCAGCACACCACTAGAACCAAGTGGCTATGTGGCTGATTTTCATGTACTTTGGGGGCAGTTCTATGTCATTTCCCAAAGTGACAATCCCCCCACAAAAACAAACCAGGAGGTTGGGGATGGGAGTCATGCTCACCCTATAACTTTATCTGCACACTCAAAATTGGGGAGCCCACACAGACCAGTCAGCCGGTGGAGTTCAAGGCTAGAGGCCACCACAGGGTGGTGCCTGACATTTGCATATTCAAATTGACTGATGGGGAGGTCCCAGGGATTGGTGACATGATCTTGGGCACCCCCCATCCCGTACAACCTATGAGTCAGGATCCCAGTAGGAATTCACTCAATAAGGAGGTTCCTTGAAAGGAGTTTAATAAAAAGACTATTTGCAGGGGAGTAGGCAGTTTTGGGAAATGGTAGGAGAAGAGTTAGACAGGGAAACTCTTTAGCATCCCCTGGACTGAAGGGGTAAGGGGCAAGGACCGAGGTGGGTCAAATGAAACCAAAGCCCAGCTGGGGAAATAAATACCCTAACCTCTGGTTCCTATTGGAAACTTCCATTGGCCAAACCCAACTGTGGCAGCCCAAGGGGTTACAGTCCACAAGGCTCCACCTTCCAGGCCCAGAAGGGGAGAGAGTGGCTATGGAAGGCCAAAGAGATTTGCCCAGCTGATATGGTGCTGTCTTTACCAGGCTACAGGTCCCAAAATATTGGCCCAGAGACCCTGCAGGAGGCCTGGCCCAGCAAAGCAAGCTGCAAACCAGCAGGGGGTCTAGGGACAGGCTGGTCACGGCCTGGAAGAGCCACCCAGGAGAGTCAAAGGGAGAGCCATTCAAGTGACACACACTTAATGCACGGACATGTGTCTTAAGTGCACACAGGCCAATGATTCAGCCAATGCACAAGTCTCAATTTACCTTGATGCTAATAGAGTTAGAAGTTCAGGGCCCTTTGCTTGCCAAGGTCCTTTCTGAGGCTCTGCAAGGGCCCTAGCTCTTATAGTTTGTATCTCAGTCTTTTTTTTTTCTGGGAGGTTTATACTCTGGGAATTGAACCCAGGTCTCCAGTGAGAATTCAATGAAACACCACCTTTTGCTTTTCTTAAAGAAGGCCCCCAAACTTGGATCTGTCCCTGCAACTGTGATGAGAAAGGGGTTGGGTTTATTACTCTGGGTTCTGCCCCTGGGAGGGTAAGTTCCTCCTTGGGGTCCAGGAGTAGGGAAACCAGGCCTTAGGGCAGGGACTCTGCCCCACCCCACCCACCCAAGAGAGGTTTGGGCCACTACCTAGAGAGCCAGGCCTGGAGAATTCCCACCCAGTTATGTTGCTCTCCCAGAGGCATCCCAAACTCCTCCTGGAGCCCTTCTGGTAACCAGTTAAAAGATATGGGGATAGGCCCAGGAATTTTGTGGCCAAACACTTCTGGAAAAACCTTGTGGCTTCACTCCCTCCGGTAGATTCACAATGCACATTAGCATAGTAAAGGCTCCAAAATAAAGGAAATTTTGGCTTTGTTTACTGTGGGGGGTTGCCCGTACTTCCTGGAGTTTAAGCTGAAAGTAAACCTGGGTAAGGAGTAGGTGACCAGAGTGTTTTAGGCTTATGGCACAGCCCAAAAACTAAGGCCCAGAGAAGCCTGGAGAACTGAAGGAAGTGAGGTGCAGCCAGAGGTGAGAGTTTGAGGAGGGGAATCCCAGAGGGAGGGCTGGAGGAGGAAGCGGGCCCTTTAGCCTGGGGGCCTGAGTCCACATGCCCCTGTACTGCATCTGGCCCTCCCACATCTCCCAAATCCTAGGCAGCACACCCAGCTCTTCCCTGGCTGGACTTGCTGCTTCCTCACATCTTCCCACCCAGAACGGATTTTAGGAGATGGGCCAGCATGGATGCACACAGTGGGACATCAAGGTCCTCTTGGAGTTTCTCTCCTAGGGTCTCTGGCTTTATGGATCCCAGAATGGGGCAGAACCCTGGGGATCCTCAGAGGGGATGTGGGCTTTGGGCTGGGTTCCCTGGAACAGAGACAGGTTTGTAGAGACCCCCCTAAAGCACTTTTATGACCAAAGGCACTGTCCCCAGAACCCTTGCCTTGGCCTGGTGTCACCAAGTAAAATTTTTCTCTGGATAAAGCATTTGCCTAGAATAGAGAGATGCTGTTGGGGTTTCAGGAGCTCTGTCCACCTCTGGGCACTGGCCTCAGTCCCATGAACCTGCAGGGCTGCCAGTGACTGGAAAAAATGAGAGTTTGCAGAATGACCCTCTTAGGAAGGTCGGGGGTGGGTGGGGTGGTGCTCTAACAGCCAGGAGGACAGCAGACCTCCCCGAGGCATCCCTCCTGGCTACCCCCTACTTGAGGGACAGTCCTTTCAACCCCACAAATAGTATTTGGTTATTGCATCTCCAAAGCCAGAGTGAGGACCAGCCTTTGCTTTCTAGCCTCAAATTACCACCCTCCTTCTGGTCAAATATGACACATTCTCCAAGCTAATGACCTCTGCCCCAGCCTTTAAAAAAATCCCTCCCCTTCATCTCTTTGGGCTGGTAACTGCTTTTCCTGGAGCAGAGGGAGACTCTCATGGCTCCTTTTGTTTTCTGATGCTTTTTGGCCTGGATTTCCTTCCTTTCAGCCTGATTTCCTGTCCCATGTCTCTTACAACCTCTTCGCTCCCTCCCTCACCATGCATTTTTGGAAGTCCCTCTAAGTAGCTTTTGATTCAATGTACAGGTCTGCGGGGTTGGGACTTGAATCTGGGATTCCTGCTCAGTATAGCCATGCAGAGCCCTGGGTCTTGGATGGCATCTGCCCTTGGGACAAGTGGGTGGGGAGAGCCAGTCTTTTTGATGGCACTGACCCTGGGCAGAAATGAACCCTACAATGCCCAGGAACACCCTGAAGAATAAATACAAGTCACGATCAGCCTTACTGACAGAGCATGGCAGCCAGTCACCTAGACTGGGAAGGGTAAAGGAAAGAGCCTGGTGCCTGGAACCTTCTGGAACAAAGCAAAGGGGCAGTGGAGAGTTCCTAGCTCCACCTGACTCTCTACATACCCCTGCTCCTGCATACACAAGGGCTCTACTCCCAAAATGCTAGTGAGCAGGTGAGCCTGGGTATCAGTCCCTGGGTGAGTTGGGATTCCCCAGGCAGCAGACACCACGATGGCATGAGAGGTCATGAGAGGTGAAGGAAACATCACACCTGTTGAAGATTAAGGAAGGAAGAAGCAGGTGTAGGCAGGGAGAGCCTTCAGACTGCCTTGAAGCTCTGAGCCCCTTGAAAGGAGAGGGGGAAGAAAGGAGGAGGATTGGGTAGGAGGAGATTCTGAGACTTGCACAGCTCTAAGAAGGTTTTAGCCAGGCCGACAGGGAGCCCCAGAGCAAACACTGCCCATCACAGAAGTCCCAGGCCACTGGGGATGGCCCAGCTCCAGTCCCCCAACCCCACCCCACCCCACCCCAACCATGCTAGCTGGGACCTGCCTGGGAAGCATGTGGCCTCAGCAGGATTCCCAAGGTGTGGCTGCCGCTGGAGGTTGGAGCTCACAGTGCTCTCCGCATAAACCATTTCATACCAAAGCCAGAAGTTGCATCACCGGAGGTCACCAGCCTGGTGATTGGCAGATCAGGCTCTAATCCTGTGCTCCTGGCCTCAGCCAATCCTTTCCCTGCTTTGGTTTCTTAGTGCTTGAAAAAAGGGAATCAATCATCGCCCCAGTTGTTTCCATATCTAAGGTCAAGCACTGCAATCTCGATTCTGGTTGTTTTGGTCTATGAGTTCCTCAAAGACAGAGGCCTTTTTGATCTGGTATGGGGCTACCTAGACAATGATTTGAGCATTTCAGAAAGGTACACTGAGTGCCCACTTTGGGCCCACAAGAGCCTGAGCCATAAAACCCAGCTGCCATCCACTTCTCCACCCCAAGTGGACATATACATGGATTCTAAAAGGGGAAGGGGACATTCCAGATCAATCCTCCAGACCCTGGGCCCGAGGTAGAGGGATGAGGGGAGTTCAGGGCAAAGGATCCCCAAGAAGAGAGAATAATCCCAATGACCCCCCCACACACACACCACCACCACCAATTTACAAATACATGCATATGCATATGCAAGCATGCACACACACACACACACACACACACACACGCACATACAGCCATCTTTGCCATCTTTAGAATTTATCTTTGTTGAACCCTTTTATAGTTTACAAATCTTAAAGCATTATCTTGTTTTGATCACAACTGCTTTGGGATGGCCCCATTTTTCCTGCAAATGAAGTTGGGCTCAGATATAAGATCTGAGCAAGGTCAAATGGCCAGCAGGTGGTTCTTTACTTTTGAGAGAGTCAAGGAGTCCCTTCGAGAATCTTCCATGCCAAAAAAGAAAGCATACATAGTCAAAATTTTGCCCCCACTTTCAGGGAGTGTGCAGTTCCTTCCTTTACCCCAAAAGTTGAAGGGCTGCGTGGGGGTGGGGGGGTCAAATCTTGCAGCCACTATGCCCCTCTTCCACCACCTGCTTCCCACCCCCAGTGGTAGGAGGCTGCGCTAGTTTTGGCCTGGAAAAGCTGAGGCAGAATGGTCAAGGCCTGATGACACCACAGCAGAGTTAAGAAATCCCAACCAGGCCACGATGGGCATGAAAGGGTTAAGTGGGGAGGGGTAGTGTTTTGTTTTTCACCTCTGAGGACTCTATTATGGGTCATTAAGAACACACAAGGCCACCTGAGCATTCCATTCCCTGGTCCAGCCCCCACCTCAGCTCTGCTTGCCAACAAGTTAAGTCCCATGCAGGAAGACAATCCCCCTTCCCAGAGAAGCAGATGGGAAATCGCCCTAGATAAGGGCTGTTGCTTGGAGTGCCAGAGTTGCACAGGGGCTTTTCTGTTTGCTGGAGAATGATACAACCAAGATGCTGCATTTTTTGCAGGCTAAGGAGGTGTGCCCTTCTTGAGGAGCGCGTCTCGACGAGTCCCTGAATGCATTTTTGTTCTAGGAGGTTCTGGAAGGACAAACCTTCCGGGGGGCGACATAGTGACCGGACAAAAGTGGGGCTGCCTCCAGGTCTTCCCAAGGTTTCAGGGGGCTCCAGCGATGCCCTGGTGCGGTATCGACTCTGTCTCCTCCTCGAACCCCGCGGCCCCACCCCAGGCGCCCCCTTTCCCCCACAACCACCCAGGTGGTATCTGCACCCACGCAGGTGAGGAGAAAGGCCTATGGAAAACACCATTACTGATAAGTAACAGCTCCTTTCAGGTTTAATGACAAGTTACATCCATTCTAAAGCTCTTAAAAAAAAAAGGCCTCTCGAGGGACAGTGCCTCGCTGTAAATAGGAATGACAGGCCAGGGCACACGCGGGGGAGGGCGCATGGTGCGGCGCAGGTGTGTAATTTAACTGGGGGCAGCAGAGCACACACATTACACATGGCATTTATTATGCGTTCGAACCTCGGAGGGGTTCTTCGGCTCCCGGACGTGGCAAATGTTGCCTAGCGCACCCCTAGGCCGCACTGCCGAGGTCCATCTCCAGCAGGCCAGAGCCGGGGCTGCAGGGAGCTTTGCGTCCCAGGAGCTCAAGGGCAGCCTCCTTCCCGCGGCTGGAGAGGGAAGGGGATGGGCGACGGGGACACGTGGCCCCCGGCGCCGCTCCGGGGAGGGGCCGGGCTGGGAGGGCGGTGGAGCGGGAATGGGCGGTGACAACGGGTGGCGCGCCAGGCACCTTAGCTTTCCGCGGGCTCTCCGCCATCGCCTCGTGCGCCCCGCGCCCCGCTGCAATTACCCCGATTACCAAATGGATCAGGCGCTTTTGTGCTCGCCGGGCGGTGGGTGCAGGGAGGCGGTTCTAACAGCCGTCATTAGGGCCGAGGGAGGCGGGGCGCTGGGGGCTGGGGGTGTGGAGCGCGGGGGCCGGGGGAGGCCCGCCGTTCCCTCGTTTGCTCGCTCGCAGGCTGTCCCGGGCGGTGCTGGCTGCTGAGTAATGTTTTTTTTCCTAATTGGAGGCGAGCAACGGCCCTAAGGGATGGAACCGCTCTCGGCACGCTCGCTGCGCCCACCCCTCGATCAAGGCGGCTAGCGATGACCGCGGGGCCGAGTTCCTCAGCCCTTTGTGTACGGAGATGCTGCGGGCGCCCCAATCAGTCCCTGCGCCCACCCTCCACCTCCATCCCCACCCCTGCATGCTGCCTCGGCCCCGCCCAGGCCGCCCCAGCTTCCTGAGGCACCCTCCCACGCACTCTTCCTATCACGGGCCTGCAGCCTGGTCCTGGTGGCTTTTCAGCCAGGGAGGTGAGGCAGGGAGACGCGAGGATGTGGGTAAGACGACCCTTGGTTTGCGCCACCCCCACACCCACCCAGCGACCACGTTTTCGCCGAGGGCCCCAGGTCCCAGCGGCCGCCTCCGAGGGTTTGCGCTGGCTGGTCAGGGAAGGGTTCGCTGAATCGAATGAAATCCCTACGTTCTTTCCTTCCTGGGCCCTCCCCAGCTCAAGCCTGCCCCTCCTCGACCCCTTCAGCTTTCGGGAGGAACAGAAACCAGCCGCACACACACACACACACCCTCCGGGTACCATTCTCTCTAAAGCCCCAGTCTCTTTAGCTCCGAAGCCGGGCTGGCTGGACGGGTCCTTGATGAGGGGAGGGGTATGTCAAATGTTACCCCCTGTTTTACGGCCCGCATCCTGCACTGCTACTAACTAGCTGGTGACCTTGGGCAAGGACTCAGCACCTGGGGACTCTTCCTCATACATAATGCATAAGTTTCTCCAGCTGGGCTGGCTGGGAGCCAGGAACACAACATTAAAAGGAATGGCCAGACCCTCCTGCTCCTCTCCGCATTTTACAGACCTTCTCCTTCCCCCCACTGAGCAAAGCTCCCTACAGGCCCGAGCTGCTCCTCTTTCTACCCTCCTCCTTCATCTGCTCTCTTTCTGTTGCTGACCGCCGCCGTTCATGCATAGCATTTAGCATCACCTGACATCATAGATGCTCGTTTGCTTGATTGGTTTTTTTGGTTTGTTTTCGTCTGCACTAGCGTGTAAACTCCATAAGGACTGCATTTTTTTGTCCATCTTGTATCCCCGGCACCTAAAACAGAGTCAGGAACATAGGAGGCACTCAATAAATACTTGTTACAAGAAGGAATTGAAGGAATTTGAACTTGGCCCAACTTATCCCTCTCGTCCTGGGAGAAGGTAAGACCTTGGCTTCTCCCTCCTTGGGCTCCAGGAAGACTGTTTTCCATAAATGGCCCAACAATGTTTCTAGTCTAGCTGGCTCTTCTAGAACCTTCTCCAGCCCCCTTCAAGAGGCGGAGTCTGTTTCCCTGAATAGAATGCTGCAGAAGGGATCCTGTGGGCTTCCTAGTCTAGGTCATAAAAGGTGATATGGCTGACTCTCTTTCTCTCTTGAGATGCTCTCCCTTGGAATTCAGCCACCATGGTTTGAGGAAGCCTGGGCCATGTGAAGAGGCCAAGTGTAGATGTTCCCAGAAAGAGTCCCAGCCACCAACCAGCACCAGCCAGTACATGGGTGAAAGTGCTAGTCCTCCAGTGTTTCCAATCCCTAGCTTTTGAGCTGCCCTGGTCAATACCAAGTGCAACCAGCCCTTGAACTACCCAGCTGACACTCAATGGGACAGAGGCTAGCTGTCCCTATGGAGTCCTGGCCCAAATAGCACATCTGTGCACAAGATTAATGCATAGGTGTCATGAGACATAAAGTTTGAGGATGGTTTACTACCTAGCAGTGGATGGCTGGGATCATCCATTGACTTCTCTTCAGCCCACTGCTTCCAGGTCACACTCAGAGCCTCCTTGTCACAGTACTCAGAGCCACCCCTCTTCTGAGGCCCTGGGTCAACTCTGTGCTCCATTCCTTCAGCCACTCTTTTGAGAATCCTCCTCTTCCCCACTCCATGGCTACAACTGCCTAGATAAAGAGGCAGCTCAGGATGAATCCAACTTGGTCCTTCTAAGGGCCTGTGTCTAAGATGCCCAGCTCAGCAGCACCACCCCACTAATCCGGTGGCACCTTCCTGATTAGCTCATTCTCCACCCTGCACACAGTACCTTCCCATGATTCTTCCCTCGACTCAGCCCCATGCCCTGCCCTCACCACTTCCTTTACAGAGGCCATGTGGGACATATGAACTGCCCTCTTGTACCACCCATCTGTCTGCAACACCCAGTCCACTTGCCCTCCAGTTCCAAGGGAAGAGCCTTCCTCTGCCAATCTCGTGGCTAATCCCATTCTTGGGATATGGGTCTCCATCCCTCAAATCCTAGAAGCAGCACTATGCACTAGGATGTTTGGCAATAATGAACATACTCAAGAATCTCAGCTTTCCAGTACAGTAGCCACTACCCATGTGTGACTACTGAGCAGTTGAAAATGTGGCTAGTACAACCCAGGACTGAATTTTTCATTTTATTTTCTGTGAGTTAATTTAAACTTAAACAACCATGCATGGCTAGTGGCTGCTGTACGGTACAGGGTAACTCTAGAGAATAATATCTCCTTCCCCCACATCCTTGGCTTCACCCATCTTCCTTCAACACTTAAAATCTCCAGCTCTCTCCCATCTCCTGTTAGCAAGCCCTGATCTTTCTCTGGTCCTTCACAGCTAGCTAGTCTTGATGGACTTGTTTCCACTGCCTCTTCACCCACTCCCACCTGAGCCCATTGTAATCCAGTTCTGCACCCACATCCTTTCTGTCCTCCAGGAATCTGCACAAGCACTGTCCTCTTTCCACTTCATGCCTTCCCCACCTCCCCCAATCTAATCAACTCTGATTCTCTTGTAAGACTCAAGTTAAAAGTCACTTCTTCCAGAAAACCTTCCCTGACACCCCATCTGAAAGAACAGATTGGGTGTCCCTGCCATGTGCTCCCATAGCAGCCTAAATGTTCCCTGGAATGTGCATGTCATGGTTTATGGTACCCACCCTGTTTGATTGTCAGGCATTCCTGCAGACTGATTGCCCCATGAGGGTGGGTGCCAAGCTCCTCACTCACCATCACAGCCCCATGTTCTGGAGGAGGGGGACAAGAAAATCATAGCCTAATGGCTGAGAATGCAGCTAAACAAGCAAGGGAGGGAGACTCTGGTGTAGGGTCCACTGGGTGGGTGGGAGCACTTCTGAGGGAGCTGGAGGTTGACCAAGTCTTCACAAAGAAGGTGGCATCTCCAGTAGATCTTCACGGATGGAATGGCGTACCAGCAGGTAGGTCAGGAGATTATTCTGGGGAGCAGAACACAGAGGCATGAAATGGGGGGTGAGCAGAAAGAGATGCAGTCTTCTAGTGAGTGAGCAGAGCTGGGGTTCCTAAACCAAGGAATGACCCATTCAGTTTTGGGATTTTTACATTGGCCTGTTTGTTTGCAGGCTCACAGAGACTTTCAAGCAAATAAGCTTGAAAGTATGACAGCAGTAGGGAGAACAGACCAGGGGCTGAAAAGGGATGCTCAGGAAATGAGACCAGCTAGTAGCATAGAAAACACCAGAGCAGAGGGGATGGAGAACATAGGACCAGGTCTGGAGAGCTGTCTGAAGTTGCACCAGCAGGACTCAAGGACCTACTGGATATATGGGGAAATTCAGCAGGAGCTGCCAGCAATAACTCTGCAAGTGCTGGACACCATTGTTCCAGAAGGGAACTCTACAAGGAGAGCTGGGGTTGAAGGGGACCAGGGCAGCCATGGAGGTACACTGCTCACTGAGAAATGTACTTAGTTTGTGCCCTCCAGCTTCAGTCTTCATGCCCAGGCCTGTGCTTCCCAGGGAAGCTCCCAATGATGGAGCATGGCCATTTTTGCGAGCTCAGGTCTCTTCTCTTGAGACTTTCTCAGAGCCACCCTCCAGTCTGAGGGTCTTCATATCAAAACCTCCTTCCCTGCCCCTTTCCTGTCACAGGGCTCAGACCTGCAGCCTGTTCAGAAGCCTCTCCTTGCCCACTCCTGCTCCCTCCCACCTTCATTGTCCAAAGAGCATTTCCCCCCATAAACCTCTCACATGTGGAATTCCATCTTGGCATTTGCTTCCAGAAGGCCTCAATTGACACAGGTCATAATAACCATAATATGAAAGCATTTCTCTCTTATTGACATTAACTTACTCTCCCCACACCCCACCCCCCACCTGTGCACTGTCTCATTTATCATCCCAGTCACCAATTTTTATCTTTGCTTTACAGAGGAGGCAAAAAACTTGTCCAAGGTCACCTGGCCAGGGACTGATGGGGTCCAAACTCAAGCCTGGATGTGTCCAACTCTAAAACTCAGGCTTTCTTGGCCCCTGCACTAGTGACTCTTTGGGGGCTGATTGGGGACTGGGGACCATCCAGATGTCCTGGAGATGATTGCTTGCTAATGAGGTGGGCAGGCACTCTTGAAGCTCTAAGTTTCACTTTTTCCATCCCCTTCTAGCTAGCCCCCCTCTTTCTCTGGTCTGTCCTAGCCAGATTTGTGTCCACTGCCTCTTTGGCTCTAGGGACACTTACATATGTGTTCACACACATGCACATAGCCAGGCCAGAATTAAATTGCCCCTGTGGTATGGTCAAGTGAGTGCCAAATTAGGAGTAAGGAAATTCAGATTCCAGTTCAGGGGGATTTAGTCACCCAATGAGTGTCCTTAGGCAAATGACATGGTTTCTCCAAGAACCTCAGTTACAGTAACTGTGACACTCTGATTCCCCTGGCAACCTGGTACCACTGACATTTGATGCCCCTCTCTGCCTCAGCCGAACTTCCTGTCCTGGCCCAGGAGGAAAAAAAGATGTTTCTTTCCCCCTTGTGCCTTTCAAGTTGATTCGGGCTCTGGGCTCAGGCTGAGAGATGGCACCTGTGGCCAGAAGTTTGAAGACCTGAGAACTGCTTAGGTAAACAACCAGCCAGGTTGCCTCAGAAGGTTTCTGAGCAGTGAGGGGAGATGCAGAAGGGACCCCAGTCAAGGCTGACTTGAGCCTGTTCCTGGCACTGCACACATTCACTACAACAGTGCATCTAGGTTTGCTGCCTCTCTCAGCCACCCCTGTGTGGTGTAACCAGTGGTGTGCTGATAAATGGTCCAAACCTGCTCTCTGGGGACCAAGGAGAGTTGTCTTAAAGCATGTGCTGGTTTTTAGCAAGGAAATGTTCCCATCACAGCCAGTTCCAAGCTACCAACTTGTCACCACTGAATACGGAGGTGGGAAGAGATGCACACCATTGGCTCAGGGCCTGTGAAGTCGAGATGGCTCCATCTCAGAGTGCTGCTAGCTCTGCAAAAGGAATGCCCCACCCCCACCCCACCCAGCCCTCCACCTTTTAGGACTGGAGGCTCCTGAGTTGGGGAACAGAGAAGTCAAAAGGATGGGGCAGCAATTAGGTGCTTCGATGGGCTGGCCCCATCGAATGGGTGACACCAAGAGGCCAAATCACAGCGAGGGCATGGCTACACCCAGGATTTGTTTGTGTGGTTTGCTATGTTTCTTTCTGGTCACTCTCCAGATTTCCCATCTGGCAAATGCTCACTCCATTTCTAATTGAAAAGTGTGCATATGTGCCTCAATCTGGACTTTTCTGTCCTGAGAGACAACAGGGGATGAGATGCCCAGGGAGACTGATTATATGGCTTGGCTGCTCTGGGGCTGTAATGGGAGCTGCAGGGTCAGACCAGGAGGGGCTGAGAAATAGCTCAGGGACAAGAAAGGTCCTGTTAGGTTGAGTTGAGCACTTGCTGACTCCAAAGTGGTTACAAGGGTGCCTCTTCTACAGAGAGACCCCTCAGAGAAGGTCTGAAGCCCTAGGATAGCTAAAGGCCCATCCCCCAGCCACCCACCCTCAGACAACCTTCTCCCACTCCCATCCCCTCCCCCACCTCTGCCAGAATACCCAGAGATCCTTTTTCTTTTTTCTTTCTTTCCTTTTTACAAAAAGGGGAGGGCAAGTTTTGCTCAAACCTGCCACTCTCCAGGAACTGTTAAGGACTAGGATGAATGAGTAAAGATTATCAGTAAAGACTCCAGATAATCTGAGGGCAGAGCTGGTTCCTAAAGCCCTGTGAGGACCCCTCTTGAGCACTGGCTTTGTAGCTGTTCTTCGGACCGACCCTACTCTTAGGGTTTCTGTGGCCAGGCCAAGAAATTTGCAAAGGACACAACAGGCAGCCTCTTCTTGGAAGCTCCAGGGAGCCCACTCCCCTCCGAGGCCCTTCCTTCAGCGTGAGCAAAGGGGTGAGTTCCACTGAGCTAGAGCCATGCCTGACAAGTGACACTTTGATGAGAGATGCAAAGACAAGTCCCCGGGAAAGCTGTGGAGTCTGGTTCCTGCAGAAAGTGTCTCCGCTGAGGCAGTCTCTGTCCTTGAGTACTGAGTGTGTGTGTGTGTGTGTGTGTGTGTGTGTGTGTGTGTGTACATATCCTGGTTCTCTGAGGAAAATTCTCCAAGCTCCACAGCAAACCTGACAGTGGCCTTCTTGAATTCTCATGGGACCCAGGGACAGTGCTGACAGTGGCCTTCTTGAATTCTCATGGGACCCAGGGACAGTGAAAACTGGTGGGACACACACCAGCCACAGGCTGCCAAGTTCAGGAGATTCCCCCAAGGGGTTGCCCTGTTCTCACCCCCTTGTTTAAGGCATTCCCTTTGGAGCTGCACATCCTGTCCAGGTATGGCAAGGGAGGGAAGGCTCTGCCTCCAGGAGTGTGGTCTTGGTGGATACAGAAATAAATAAAATAGGGACCCTTTCTTCAGAGAGCTTGTGATCTAGGCACTGAAGAATATGGTAAGGGTCTTGAGTCCCAAAGAAGTCAAGTTAAAGTGAAAAGCTTTCTGCAGAAGGTGACAGATAAACTGTGCCTTGAAAAATGCCTCACTGACAAAAGCCCATGGAGATGGACTAGGAAGGATGGATGATGGTTCTGTCTTCCAGCACAGACTTGTGTTGAGGAGTCAAGAGTTCCCCTTGGGAAGAGTGGATGGCACAAATGTGGGAGGGAGAAAAGAATCAAAGGTGCTCAGAGCAAGACTATGTGGAAGCCATCTGGTCCCTCAGACCTCTTTCCAGATGCCTCCATCTTCTCTTTCACACCCTGAAGGGAGTGCACTGAGATCATACGTGGGTCCCTTCTTAGATTGATTTGAGTCTAAGTAGTTCCTCCTTTTACTGAGCCAAAAAGCTGCCCCTCACTTGGTCATCTTCCCTGGGGCCTACAAAAGCAAGTCTCATTCCTCTCCCACCAATAGCTCTTCAAATCCTTGACATGGCAGGTTTTCCATGATCTCTCACTACCTAGCAAACATCCTCAAACTTAGTGGCTTAAGACACCCACTGTGTATTTTTAATCTAAATTCTGTGGGTTGGCTTGGCTCAGCCAGGTTGTTCTTATTCTCCAAATGGCATCAGCAGGAGTTTGGCTGTAGCTGGAAGGTCCAAGATGGCCCCAATCACATCTTTGGCAGTTGCCACTGGCCATTGCCTGAGGTTCCTCTGTTTTCCCCTTGGCCTCACTCTCTAGGAGGGCATCCTGGACTTCTCACACAAAAATTCTATTCAAGAGAGCAAAAGCCAGAAGCTACCAGATCTCTTAAGGCTTAGGCTCAGAAGTCACACAACCACATTTCCACCACATTCTGTTAGCCACTGCAAATCACAAAGCCAGCCCAGATTCAAGGGGTGGGAGAACAGACTCCTGTTTTCCATGGAAGAGGCAGCATGTGCATGTAGCCATCTTCACAGACAATCTGCCAAAGCTGTCCCAGCCCCTGTATCTTAACTTCTCCAGGCTACACAGTCAGCATCCCTTCAGAGTCTCTTGACAGGCTCTGGGCTCTTTGCTCAAAGTTGTCCCTCCACTCTGAACCTGCTCAGGGCTGGGAATCTTCCTCTTAGGCCAGCCATAGATCCTCTCTCCTTGGGGGAGGGTGGGTCATCTGAGCAGCTACAAATATGGAGGGCTTTCACAGGTGCCACAGGAGTCCTGAGGAGATGGGCTGCAGCCAGGACAGACTTCAGATTAATTAGGGTCAGAGGATGGGGTTGGAAAGGGGGGAGGTGTCTCCTGGTTGAGGCTATTTAGAGCTCCTTGGTCCAAAAAACCCTTAGGAAAGAATGCTTCCTGGCCAGTAAAGACTCCAGATAATCTGTCTTGCAGCAGAACAAAGTGTTCTTTGAAGATTCTAAATATTCTCCATGTCCCCTTGGGTCCCTTGGAGCAAACACTGCTGGTTAGGAAATGCTAGAGTGCTGAGTTGGCAATTCATCGCTTAGAGCTGGGTGAAGTCCCCCAGGTAGTCAGGGGTGTTATTTAACTCTGGCCCTGTTTAAGCAGCCGGGCAATGGGTGGAGCATAGAAGACAGACTGCAGGCTGGCCCACAACACTCTCTGCCAGCTCTTGAAAAAGAATCTCTCCTCTCTGTATGACCGTTTTTAATTTTCTTCTATATATGTGTCTGTATTTTTCTTTTTCTTCCCTACAATGAGTATATTTTACTTTCACAATGAGGACAAAAAAGTTAGAAACAAAGTAAAGATACTCTTGATGGAGATGTTCATTGCAGTGTTATTTACATGAACAAAAGCTGGAGAAAAGTGCCAAGGTCCAGCAAAAAGAAAACTGTGAAATGAATTATGGCAAAGCCACAGGGTGCAATTCTGAAGCCATTTAAAATGAGTTCTTTTGTTTGTTTTTATGTTTGGGTTTTTTTTCTTCTATTTAAATTCATTTCATTTACATGCACTCCAAATCCATCAAGAACTTCTTTTTAATGGTAGAAGAAGATGCTCATTGTAGAACATGGGAGAAAACAAGTAGGATACACAATTTTTAAAGGGTTGGACTAGAATGTGATCTATGTAAATATGATCAGAAGAGCTGGCATTTATAGAAAGCTAATTATGTGCCAGACACGATTGTAAGCACTTAGAAGGATCATCTTATTCAATCCTCAAAATATCACTGGAAGGGTAAGTACTATTCATATCTCCATTTCAAAGATGAGAAAACTGAGGCACAGAGAAGTTAAATAACTTGTCTAAAACAATGCAGCTAATATGTTAGAGGGCATAGATTTGAAGCCAGGGGAGCCAGAATCCTCTCCCATGCTTTTAACCACTATGGTGTGTACATACTCACAACAGTCTGGAAAGTGAAGTGTCAAAATGTTAACAGCAGTTACCTCTAGTTAATGAGTATAGGTGGTTTTATTTGCTTCACTACACTTTTCTGTATGGACAAATTCTCCCCAGTAGGGCATGATTCACTTTGGTCACTGGGGGGAAAAGTGATAATTATTTTAAGATACAAATAAAAATAAATGGGATCTCTTACTGACACAACCCTGCCCACTAGACTTGGGTCTGGCTGCACCCTCACTGCCCTGTGTGGCTTTCCTTGGGAAACAGAGGGCTAAGCCCCCTAGTCAGTTCCTAGTGATTTCTTCTCCCATCATCAGTATTTGACCTCTCAGGTCCTGAAGTGACTCCAGGGCTGGCAGCCGCTTCTCCCATGCAGAGCTGGGCCCCTCCCTCTCCTCCCCCACCCCCTGCTTTCCCCATCACATCCCTGGTTTCCCAGCCTTGGCATCTGGCACACACGTGCACCTTATCCTCCACTAAATCATGCCCTACTCTCTGGCATGACCAGGACTTACACACATCCTGCCATCACCCCCGACAACTGGCATCCTGATGTAGATAATTATCTCCTAAAACATTTCTACCCACTGGTCACCTGACACGTGGAAGCCCAGAAACACTTCAGCGGTGCAGGCAGCTCAGGAGCTTGGGGTGGGAATGGAGCATCAGGCTGGCCCCAGTCACCTACCAGGGCAGGGATGGAAGGAATGGGTAGAAAGCAGAGCAAACCACCGGCAGGTCAGCCAGACCCTACATGGGCCAGACGGTTTGAGGCTATAGATGCTGAAGTCAAAAGAGGCTCCAGAAACCCAATTCCTGCAACAGAACCTTAGAAGTGGGGTATTTTCACTATTCACACAAGGAGGTAACCCTTGGCCTCATTGACATTCAGTCCCACCCTCTGCAAGATTTACTTGGCCCCTGTGAATGTCAGCCTGTATTTATCAATCAGTAAACAAACATTTATTGAGCCCAAGGCAACAAATTACAAGGTACTTAGATTAGGGCAGGAGTTTTTGGGATTAGAGAAGGGAGAGTGGGCCTTCTCACCTTCCCTAGCCACCCCACACACAGATCATACACATCACACATATGTACACACATCACACACACAATACACATGCACACACATAACACATGCTATGGTACAGGTGACTTAGGAGCTTGGTTCACAGGCTGTTTGGATAATGTGGGACATGTGCCCTGGTTCCCCAGTTCTCCCCTACTCCCTGTATTTGAATTATTCACCCCCACCCCTTGCCATGTGATTTTTACAATTTCTCTCACCAGAAGCAAAGTATATTTCCCCATGCTTTTACTTTGGGCTTGGACTGATGACTTGCTTTGGCTGGTTGGATATTAGCAACTGTGATGCAAGCAGAGGTTTGAAATGCACCTGGCAAAGTCAGTCTAGCCCTCTTAGGCTTCAGCCATTGCTGGGAGAAGAGTGTGCCCCAGCTGGCCATCAGGTCTAAGGAACCTCCTTCCCATGGGCTCTTCCCCACCTTAGCCTGGATCTGCAGTTATGGCTAAGAGAGCAGATTAAACACTTCAACCTCTACTTTCTTGCTTAGTCCTCTTGACAGCTCTGTAAGGTAGGATCCAGTGTTGTCCTTTTATATAGATGAGGAAAATGGGACATGGCAGAGTCCCCAGACTGAGTAAGGGCAAGCCAGGATGTGAACTCAGGCAGTCAGACTCCAGAGCCCTCAAAGGGGAGCCATGATGGGGCACTGGCCCTCTCCCTCTCTCCCAGCTCTCTGGGAATATCATTCATCAGTAGGACATGGGCTCCAGGGAGAACATTTCTCATCTATGGGGACCTGGCAGCCTTGGCTCATGTCAACCCTAAGCTGGTAAGAACTCCAGAACTCCTTTTGACCAACACCACTGACCACAGTCACCTTCTTCAGAGGCCTCAGCCACCAGACCTTCAGCCCTGGCTGGGCCCCTGGAACCAGTTGTGGCACCAAGAGTACCTCTTGCCCCATCACACCCCCTGAAGCTCCCAGAACTTGCCCCTGGTAGGTCCCACCCACTTTCACACTGGAACTGGGATCCATGGAGAAGAACAAAGCCAACACTTTCCCGACCTCCCTCCAAGGTTGCTGGCTTCCACTGTTAGAACCTCCACTGCAGGTCCTTGACCCTTTCCTCCAAATTCCCACACTCCTTAAAGGAACCTTGAGACAATGCTCTGGTCTCCCTGGGATGAGAACAAAGCACCCACAGGCTGAGAGTCCTTGCACTCAGAAGGAGAGGTGCCTCTTCCATCTATGGCCCTTATATCTTAAGGTCTCAAAGGGCAGAGTGGGGTATCTGTAATTATTAAGAAAAAAAGGGAGGATGGTTTATTTCAGCCAAGCACTAATTCACATAGTCCAGAGGATGATGAAATAGGCTGTGGCTTTTCTCATTGAATCCCTTAAGGGCCTCTGAGTTAGCACAAAGTGTGACTCTAAGGAACAAAGACCAAAAAATAAGAGTGGCTTAAGCACATCAAAAATGTATTTCTCATTCAAACTCCCAAGATGGGGAGTCTGGTGCTGGTGTGGCAGCTCCACTCCATGAGCCCTCAGGGACTGAGGGAGGTAGTATTTTCCAGAACTGGCCACAGCAGTAACTCCCATCCTCTGTGCACTTCTGCCACATAACCTTGACACTCCACCCATCAAAATGTCAAAGCTAATTCCCTCCCCTTGAATCTCACAGGTGACGGACTGTTTGGGGTTAGTAGAGTCTGGCAGAAGTGATGCCATGAAATTTCTGAGAGTGGATCCTAAAAGGCCATGCTTGGGCCTCTGAGCCACCATGTAAGATGTCCTTCTACCCTGAAGTTGCCATGTCATGAGAAAGCTGTACCACACAGAGATTGGAGATGCTCTGTTTGAAAGCCTTAAACTTGGGGTTACCCCCACCCCCACCTCCAAGCCTCAGACATGATGCCAGGCATGCAAGTGAAACTGTCTTAGATCCTCTAGACCAGCCCTTTGGCCAGTGGAGTGCCACTGAGTGACATCAGTCAAAACCACCAAGAGTGAAAGAGTTGCCTAGCTAGGCCCTGCCCAAATTCCTCACCCTCAAAATCTATGAGCAGAATAAAATGGTGATTGTTTGAAGCCACTACATTTGAGGTCATCTGTAACACACCTAAAGTGACTGGAACAGGACCTTGGGTTCCATCCAGTTCATTGTTCTGCCCTACCTAGGGTGTGGCCTTGTCCTCATTATTCAAAATGGTGCCAGAGCTCCAGCCATCACATATGCATTCCAAACAGAATATTTTTTGTTGTTTGTTTGTTTGTTTGTTGCCAGTTTGTGCTTTATTGATGCTGTGATGCTCAGGTCTTGAATGTGTACTTCCAGAGTGGATATAGCCACTCCTTCTGCTTTTCTGCTGCTGTTTCTCAGTCTTCAGGTTTTCCTCATGCTTGTTGAACCTGCAGCACATGGCACATGTTTTCTTGGACTGTAGATCCATGGGTGTCCTTCTTGCCCTTGTAGAACTTCCTAAGGTTCACTCTCTGTTTCTGATTAATGATGGTGGAGCACAGGCAATGGATTGGTGGTCAACTAGGATCTCAGAGACCCTGGACATTGCATCACCTGTCACCTTTGGGTCACCCAGCTGTTTCAACAGCTCCTCCTTCTTCTTGCCATGAAGGTCCTGGGCCTTGATCTTGGCTTTGCAACACAAAGCCCCTCAGCAGTCTTTTAAAGAAGGTTGCTGGAAGAGGCCTTAGGACACTTTTTTTATTGACAAATTTTCACACACGTACAGTCCATACATGTACAATCAATGGCTCACAATATCATCACATAGTTGTGTATTTATCACAACAATCATTTTTAGGACATTTGCATCACTCCAGAAAAAGAAATAAAAAGAAAAAGTAAAGAACTCATATGTCCCATACCTCTTTACCCTTCTCTTTCAGTGACCACTAGTATTTCAATTTTTTTACCCCTTATTCCCCCATTATTTATTTTTTCTATCTGTATATATATTTTACTCACATGCCCATACCCCAGATAAAAGGAGCATCAGACACAAGGTTTTCACAATCACACAGCTTAGGACACTTTTGATGACATCACTTCAGCTAGTGTTTGGCTGTATGCCCGTACCTAGCAGGGAAGGGTTGGGGAGACAGGGCCTTGATTATAGATGCAGGCTACCATAGCATTATTTTATTTTCCTGCATAGCCATGTACTGGGAAATGAACCCTGGTCTCTGGCATGGCAAGTGAGAATCCTACCTACTGAGCTACCGTGGCCTGCCCTGCCATAACATTCAAAATTCCCTTGCTCCCTTCTCCCTTAAATCCTGCCCCATATTTATTTCTAGACTCTTGCCCCCCACCCTCACCCCCAGGAGCTTAACCTGGGACCCTAACCTGAACATCACTGCTGGAGAAAACTGTGGCTCTTCAGAGTGAATGTCTAAAAGACAAATGGCTGTTTCTCCTGCTAATGGTGAAGGCATCTCTCATGGCATAATTTCTGATGTTAACAAAAGTCCCTGTCTCTTTCCTTTCCAAAGGCCTCCTCCCACAAAGGATATGGACAGACCGTAGCTTGGGGGAGGGGGGATCCTGACTTGCCACATATATTAATTAAGCATCAGTTAGTGTGTGTGTCGAGTAGTGGCTCATCTAATCTTTGCCCTGAGAGATGGTGCTATGATGGCAAACATTTACCAGATGGAAATAAAAAGAAAAAAAAAACAAGCCTCAGAATGCTTAAGTGACTCATCCAAAGTCACAAACAGCTAGGAAGTGACAGGGATGGTGGGACTGCTGTGGCAGCTGTCACAGCTAACCCCCAAGCACAAGGTTGGGTGCCAGGCCCCAGGAGGTGGCTCCATTAACACCAAGCCCGAGTGTTTCCCTCCCACTACAAGCTTGTCAGAGGGGCCCTGACTGTGGTCTGCAAGCTCTGCTGTGGAGAGGTTCTGTGCCACATGTCTCCCTTTCCTGCCAGCACATTCCAGCTCCCACAGCATCATTGCTTGGTGCATCTGAGGGCAGGTGGGCAGCATTCTGTTGAATAATCCACCACCTCTGCCAAGAGCAGCAGTGTTTACTCCCACAAAGTGGACGGCTCCACAGTGGAAGCCAAGAACTGGCTGCAGGGGTAGCCACAGCTGAGGCACAGCTCAGGTTGAGTCTGGCTCCAGAGCCCAAACAACTAGCCTGTGTGCTTTAAAAATTGTCAAGGCCAAGAAACTCAAGTAAAGACCGAGGACTTGTACCAGATTGAAGGAAACTAAAGAGACATGACAGTAAAATATGATATGTGATCCCTGGGTTGGATCTTGAACCAGAAAGTGTTTTTTCCCCTTAGTTGTAAAGGACAGTTGTGGAACCACAGAAAAAGTGTGAATGTCTGCATGTTAGAGAATAATATTATAGCAATGTAAATTTCCTGATTTGGGTCATTGTATTGTGATTATACAAGAAAATGTCCTTGTTATTTAAGAACCATGTTCAAAAATATTCAGAGGAAAAGGGACATCTTGTCTGCAACTTGCAAATAGTTCAGAAATATTTATACTCATATATACATACATATCTATCTATATCTATCTTTCCACTATATATATATAGGGGGGAGAGAGAAAGACAGAGAGAGAGAATAATAAAGTAAATTGGTAAAATGTTAACCTTTGGAGAATCTGGGTGAAGAGTCTATCAGAGTTCTTTGAACTATTTTTGCAACTTTTCTATGAGCCTGAAAGTTTGTTTTAAGCAGGAATTACTTAATATATAAAGGGCTTTGAGTTTCTATTTGGAGAAGCAAGCAATGAAAGCTGGGAAGTGGGCTGGAGCCCTAAGAGTGAGTGGATATAACAGTTATGACCCAGTAGAGCAGAAATGGGACAAAACCTAGCAGTGTCCGGGCCTCAGCCAAAAGTTGCCTCTGGAATTTTCTGAAATATGTGCACAGAAGCAAGCAGAGAGGGGCCAAGATGGCGGCTTAGCAAGGTGCGCGTTTTAGTTCGTCCTCCAGAACAACTACTAGATAACCAGAAACAATACAGAACAGCTCCCGGAACCACGATAGTGACCGAACACACAGCGCGCCCAGAACGGGAACAGCTTAGACCGACGGCAACTGGCCGGATCTGTGAGTTCCCCAAAGCCGCGGCGGCCG
>PVIY010033292.1:0-28198 GCA_004026745.1 Myrmecophaga tridactyla | reverse complement strand
CAAAACTAATGAAGGATATTGATGATATGGATATCTCAAAAATATCTATAATAATATTTGTCTTCTGTTTTGGTAAATTAGTTCTATCAAAGGGTTGTACTAATCTACAACCTAACACTAACTCAGCTTATGGTACTAGAGAAGCAATTCTCAAGCTATTTGGATTCAGGATCTTTTTAATCTCTTAAAAACTATTGAATACCTCATTGGTTTGATTCATATGAATTATATCTATCAATATATGTCATGTGAATGATTTAAATCAGAAATATTTAAATTCATCAATTATTGTATGTAATTGCAATAATAACCCCATTAAATATTAACATGAATAATGTATTTTGTGAAAAGTATATTTGATAAAAAATTTAGTATGAAGAGTGCCATAGTTATATATCTTTGTGAATCTATAAAATATATGAAACAATAGAGAACAACTGAATTTCATACCTGTTTCTGCATTCAAAATATTGCAATGTACTATTTTTTTAAACATATAGGACCCTAAAACAAAACAAACAAAAAAACATCTAGCTTCACATACTGTGGTAGGTTGAATTTTGTACACCAACAAACACATGTTCTTAATCTTAATCAGCATCCCTGTTGATTGAACCAATTTTAAATAGGACCTTTTGAAGATGTTATTGTTAGGCACAGAGTGGAGTCCTTAAGGAATACACACGGGACAAGTCAAAGTATAACAGGTTTATTGAAGTGAGAAAAAGCAGGGAGAGAGTAGGCAGAAGCCAGGGAAACCTGCTAGTGAAAGAAAAATGGCTCCTGCTCTTTGTTCTGGGAGCTCTTTGTTCAGGTGAGTTAAAAAGAAAACCCAAATTTATTATGCATGTAAAATATAAAATTAGAACAAATTAGAAAAGAATAAAATCATATAAAACAATGAGCAAAGATGTATTACGTGATTTGAAAGACAAAGCAAAAACTTAGTATTATCAAACAAGACAGAAAATAAAATAAATTCATTGAACAAGCTGATGAAAGCAATGTTATCATGATACAATCTATTAATAATAATATTAAGTAGAAATAATATTATTTCTTTATTATTTATTTAAAGCATTTCTTTATGCTTTAAAGGGACAATGATGCTGGGAGGGGAGGGTGCCCAATAGGTGGTGTGTTGTCCCTTGATTGGATGGAGGCTTGTTGATTTAAGATATGATAGAATGCTGAGATTTTGATGCACTATTCTCCTTTGATATGAAGTTGCATATATCAGGCAGGGTGAGTCACTGGAAGGGGATGGTGTTATCAGTAGAAATGCATCATGGCTGCATTTCTAGTTATCTGGGATGTCTTCATTCACCTGGAGGATACAACACTAGCCAGTATGGTGATTGGTTCATGCCTGGCTCCTTGGACCAGCCAAGGATGCTGAGGAGGAGGGCTGAGAGGGTTCTGCATTGAGTTCCTTTTGCTTTTAGAATTCCTTTCCTGGTAACTAACAGTTATTTTCAGTTAAGGTGTAGCCAACCAAAGCATAGTGGATTTTAATCTGAATTATTTGGGACCTTATAATGAGAACCAGGAAGTCAGTAAAGCCAGAATAGCAAAAAGAATAAGACATCACTATGTGATGCGGGGCTGAAAAACAAGCCAAAGAAAATCAAAGGATTGCAGGCAGCCAGCAGAAGAATATTATAATCTATAGGGAGAAGGTAAATATTGCTGGTTTCTTGATTTTGGACTTCTTGCCTTAAAACCATGAACCAATAAATTTCTGTCTTTTAAGCCAACCCATTGGGTGGCATTTCTAACAGCAGCCCAGGCAAACTAAGATTCAAGGATATGAAATTGAAAAAGAGAGGTATGTTTTAGTCATTTTTAAAGGTAATTGTGAATATTCCAATGTGAGACAATATCCGAACCTAACTAGTTGTAGTTACTTAAAAGTTGGTTACAATGTGGAATCTGAAATCATTTTAGGAAACATTTCATACTCTCCTTCATTAAAATGTAATAGTCTGTTTTGTTTTTTGATTTTGTATTTTATCCATAGCTTGATCTTGTGACATCATTCACTAATCATTTGAAAAATACTGGTTAAATGATTCTGCAGATCTAAATGTTGACATATTTCATCAAACAATATGAAAAAAATAGTTATTATCACCACTGATGTCATCAGAAATTTCTTTAAATATTGAGATATTAAGATAAGATGGCAGATGCAAGTTTTGTAAAGTACTAATTTGCATTACAAAGCTTAGATTTTATCTTTGATAACAAATCTTTCCTTTTCCAAGAAGAGAAAGGCTTACTTCATTGTTTTCAAAATATTGTCTACCAAGAACCCTAGTTGGAATAAACATAGTGTGTTTGTAAGTCATTCTTTAAATGAAAAGAGATGTTCCAGGAACAAACAAAACCAATAGAATGGCTAGTTTAGGCCATAGTTGTAAAAGTGCTGTCCCTTGAAAGAATCATCATATATTGATATGAAGCAGAAGCTCTTCTTGTGTACTTGTCATTTAATCAAACCCAATATTAATTGTGTTTCAGAAGAAAACATATTTTCATTGAGATTTAAGAAAAAATAATATTGACTGTTTCATCAAGGACATTATTGAAACTGGGTTCAAAATTGCTTGTTCTGTGAATACGTAGCATTGAAGAGTACAAGACTATTTGGTCAATGAATTGCCATTGTCTTAATTTGGACTAAAGCACCAGCAGTGTCAACCCTTCTCTTGGTTGCTTTTTATCATCAGCCCAAATGTCAACATAGATAAGGGCAAATAATAAAAACAACTTCTTAGAATATTCTGAAAATAATTTTGATCTCAAAGACCCTGCTAACTTATTTTTGTAAGGATAGGCACTGAATGTTTTTTCTTCTCACAACTTTACAACATCAAACCTTGTGTTTGTTTATTCCAAAATATGTAACTGCATCAACAGTATCCCAAAGTAGCTTAGAAGGCTGTGTTTAAAATATCATCTTGAACACAATAGAAGATAAAGCTGAGTAAGCACTAATAGTGTCATGTGGCATAAGGCCAGGTTTTCTAGGGATCAACTGTTGTGAAAGATAACTCAAGTGTTTAAGTGAACATAAATCCCAAGATAAGGTATTTTTCATTTTGGCCCTGGTGATGACCAAAACAACATAATAGACATTTCTGAATTATTCCTAGGAAAGTTTGCCTTCATCATAATGTTTTGATCTTTAATGTAATCGTTTATCTATTCTTTAGACTTTCTCAAAAATAATAGCCAATTTGTTTAATCACTTTATTTCCAATATGCAATCATTGGAACAATAGCATTGAGAAATATTACTCTACAGTAGTTCACAATAAAATACTATTAATTTACAAGATCAAAATAATTCATTATCAAGGAACTTCATTTGAAAATAGTTATAAAAGTTTTATTATTAAATTTCACAGAAAAAAATCTTCATCCCTGCACTGCATATTTCAGACAAAGATTACATTCTTGCAATATCTACTTTGTGAGCAAAAACATCATCACATGATCACATAATTCTATAAGGTTAAAGTACCAAATTAGCTAGTCTAATTTTTTCCCTATCTAACCTATAAGAAACATATTAATTAATGAATAGTAACATATCCTTTACTTTTATTAAATTTATATTTTGGGCTTATATGTCTTTGTTGAATCCTTACTTTTTTGGAAGTAATTTATTTTGATTTGATTTTTTTAATGCTTAGTCTTTATTCTACAAGTGGCTCATTTTAAAGGATTTAAGCTGATTGAATAGTTTTTACCCTTTTTGCTGTGTAATCAGATACTTTCTATTTATACACCTCTAAATGAAAAGCAACTATGATATTATTCTAGAATATATACTTCCTTTTGTAATTTAATTTACACATTATTGTCATGTTTTAAGAGAAACAGCAGGCTTCGCAATAGCAATCACTTTTCATAGCTACCTAAAGTTTCAAATATCTTTAACATTTTTTGCATACATCAGCAGGGGCTCAAATACTCATTTTGTTCACATTCTATTAAAATTTGAGGTCTGCATTCATCCCAGGTGTCAGCCACTTTCAGACATTTAAAAAAGCTACTTGCTTTGCCTCTTAGAAATGTGCCCCCAACACACACACACACACACACACACACACAGATCTTTCTCAACAGAGCAAGATATGTCAATTTTTCAATGAGGAATTAATGTAATATTTTTATAAAATAATTATCCCAAGTACAAAATCATTGTCTAATCATTATAATCAATGGCGATTGATATGCATATATTTCAGTGTACAGATACCTTCTTCCCAAGAGAAGTCACCTTCATATAATCGGTTATGAATTTCAAATCTACCGCCCCAAATTTATGTACATAGCAATAAATCTATAGATGGTATTATTTTGAATTCATACATATATAGCCTGTTTATGTACATTAATGAAGTGTGTTGAACAATTCATACTCTTTCTCATTTATTTTACCAAACACTTTTTTAATCGTATCCATGTTGTTCTATGAAAAGCTAAGTAATTGATTTTGAAAGCTATAATATTACATGATGTGCATATGTCACATTTTATCCGTCCATTAAAAAAATCGATTAACATTTACATGCTCACAAGGTGTTGCTAAAACGCATAATACAGTAGAGAATACTCATTACTGTATTATGTATTTTTTTATTATATAATACAGTAGAAAATATTCATTACATGTCCTTTTACATGACTAAGCTAGAGTTTTATGGATTATGTTCCCAGGAATGGAATTGTGTTCACTAAATAATGACAAACTTCTCTCCAAAAAGGCACCATAACTTCATGCTCTTAGCCTCACCTCTTGAACTTGTCCATTTCATTATTTTGTTGCCAGCGTTTATATTACCTATATTTTATTTTAGTTCTTGTATCCCAGTGTTTTATTTGATTTTTTCCATATAAAAATATTTTTATCCAAATATCCTGGTTTATCTTCTTAAAATGCCATTTCATATTTTTTCCTGTTTTTTTTTCTGTTTTTTTTTCCAAATGTTTGGATTTTCAATTTTCCCAAACCCATTTGTTAACTTAATAACACAAATTTCTATCAACCCATCCATTGCTCTGCTTTTCTCCATCATCTATTGTCAATCATATTTTAAACAAGTTTAATTGTATTTAATATTTATTGTCTTTCATGTTAAAAAAAAAAATCTAAAGTTTTCTTCCAAAGTAGTTCACATTTCAGATGTTGGTCTTTAAGTCATTTATTCAGAAAAGTTATCTGGCTATTGAGTCTTCATATTTTGGAATATCATTCTATTATTTTTATGCATAACACCCAACTCACTTCACAGAGTTCCATACATGGTGCTGCTGTAGTTTCTTCAATAGAGTGAAGATTTTGCTCCATTGTGTTTTCTTGAATGCCTTCCTTATCTCTTGTGTGGGCAATGTGTTTTTAGGTATTCTGGGTTTACATAAATATGTCTGTAACATATATATTCAACTTTTAAACTTATATTAGCAAAACATTAGCATTTTATTTACTTTGTTCATATCGCTTTTTCTATAATTCTAATACTTAATCCTTTCCCCCTGCATCTCACTTTATTCTGTCTCTACATTTTGATAGTATTTGTAAATACCTTTTATCTCATCATTCAATGTGTTGATTATTTAGAACATGAGAATTTTACTGAGAAGTAAAAAGTTTCAGTCTTTTTAGTATAATTAAATTTAGTGAAGTCACTGAAGTCAGGGCATGACCAAGCCCTTAGAGAAAAAAATATATATATAGTAAATATAAGACACTTAAAACAAATGTCAGAATTGTACCTGTCAACACAGACTATGGGAGGTTCAGATCAGAGAATGTATAGTTAAAGCATGACTTTAGAGGTACTTTTATTATGAAAATTACTTCATAATTACAAAACAATGCCAAATAAATAATTATTAAGTAGAAAACCAAAGAAGATCCATTTATCTCTATCTTGCACAATTTTTTTGATAAGTGTAGAAAGAGATTGTACAATAAAACAGCATGAGGAATAACATGGGCTATGTATGGAAGAACTCTAAGTATATCATCTATTTCCCTACATATTTGATCAAAATTAGTTGTGCCAATAAATTAATTATTTCCAATGCATATTGTCACACAGATACTACTCAATGGCTTTAATGGCTACAAAGAACTTCAGATGATAAACAGGTAAGGCGCTATAGAATCCTGGATGGAGGTCCTTATTTCAATTTGCATATGACTTACTGATGAATCTTCTAAGAAATAAAATAGGAACTTTTGATTCCATGGCTCAGGGTGGGGTACAAGATTTTGTCTTTCTAATTAGTTCCTAGAGAAAATCAATGGGGCTTGTTCAGGACCACAAGAGTCACCGCTACTTTTTTTTGTATGCTATATGATGGGACTACATTTCATTATTTTTCCATGTGAGTATCCCGTCACTGCAGAACCATTTGTTGAATTTTTTGTTCATTTGTTGTATTTTGGTTGTTTCTTTTGCTTGATTGTTTGTTTTTGGGGGAGTGCATGAACAGGAAATCGAACCCGGGTCTCCCACATGCAGGCGAGAATTCTACCACTGAACTTTCCGTGTATCCCTGTTACTACTACTTCTAAATTTCTTGTTGTAACCCTTTCTATTTCCAGGAGTGGTTGCATACCTAGAGGGAGAAATGGAACTGCCACTGGACATCCATACTAGTTCAATTTTCTGCAATGATAACTTTTTGTTCACTACCTCCTTCATAATTCGAAACTTGAAATTAAATGTTTTTTAATAATTCCTCTATATTATTTTTCATAATTCTTTTGCTAATTTTGTCTCACAAGTATATCTCCCTGAATCCTATTGAAAGTATGACTCAAAACTAGTTATTTTTGTTGCCCCTTAAATTAATATCATAGTGAACTGTCTAGAGTTCCCACTTTAAATGAAATATATATATGATTGTAATTGGTATATTTTCCTTTCTATTTACTTCCTTTTTTTTTAAGGGACTGTATGCCTTCTCAATTTTGGTCTTTATCCAGTTATACTTGTTGTGAGGTCATCAGAACTCAGTATCTGGCTCTAACTGAAAGCTTTTAAGTGTCTGTTGATATCCTATTAAAAGCAAAAGGGTATTATTTATATACACAGCACATTTATTATACCAGATGGGGTCTCAGTAATGTGGGTGTGGAGGAGGAAATTGTAACGGCATAATTGCAAGTAATATGATTTTGTTCAGATGGAATAGATGCTCATGTATTCATCAGAAAAAAATACAATGCATCCTTATCTTAATAAACAATATAGATTTTGTTTGTTTGTTTGTATTTTACTTTTCTGCTTGGTTTCAATACTGCCACCATGCCCATACTTTCACCTCGTGGTCTCCTAGTGAAAGTACATGTTTTTATTTTTTAAAAATGTGAGCTACTTCAGTTTTCCCAAATATTCATAATCTGTCTTGCATGGGATCCTTAAAAATCCAGGGAGTGGTTTAACTTAAACTTTTTCAAAGTTACCTTTACTTATTTGATTGAAGAGTGAGCTTGTGCATATTAATAAATATGATTTCACCCTAATTGTTTATGGGAAAGATTTCTTTGAATTACTCAGAACATGCTCCTAAAGCTTATACAACATTTCCAGCATGATTGCAGATTTTTATAAATATTATATTCAACTTTTCAGTGATAATATGGATGGGAAGAGTATATTAAATATCTGTCAACTTGCCCAATAATATTCTGTCCAATATTATTCTTACTTGAATGATTTTGAAGAAAGCCAAATACCTGAAGGATAGAGTTAATGCTAATCCAATTTTATTGTTATTCTAAGCCTATATATTTTTTAACTATATGGGGATCACAGATACTTCCATTTAAAATATCAGAAATAACTTACTACAAACTATATCAAGCACATTTAATCATCACTAGCACTTCTTAAATATTTCAATTGTACTTTTAAAATATTTACCATTGTATTATTCTTCTACTAGTGGAGTATTACTGCCCATGCTTTTATGATCTTTCAAAGAGAGTCTATGCAGAGACTTCCATTTCATACTGTCATCATGATTAATTAAAAAACTAGACTAAGGAAGCGATTACTATGGCCTGGCTTTTCTTCAGTTATCCATGGTTGCTAGTGTGATTAGGAAATAATTGTTTGATTTATTTACTTATCTGTGTAGTTTATGGGAAAGGCTGTGTGTTTGCCCATAGCATCTTTCTTAATTCATTTATGTGAATATGGAAAATACAGCATAATTAAATAATCTCTCCATTTATGACAGTGGATAACTATAGTCATTATAGGGCATTTATCATCTACATTGTAAAAAATTCTACAGTAATGGCATTTACCATTACTGTATTAGTGTTGTATCTTTGTTGCAATACTTTATTTTTTCCTGTGGGTATGTGTAACCATGAGACAAAGATCTCTAGAATTTTGATAATTAGGACTGATTCATAAGAAGAATATTAAAATGAAGCAAGTGTTCCAGGAATTAACATGTAGCTATTTTGAGGGGACAACTGCCTACCATAATCATTTAAGGATATATTTCTCTTTTTTTTGCTAGGACACTCAGATACTTCTCATTATACAAATACAGAAATCTGTTCCCTGTCTGGAAACAGGTTCAGTATTAAAACCATTCAGTTATTGAGTGGAAAATGTTTCATTCATAATACTTTTAAATTAATTTAAAAAAAACTGGAGAGATATGCTTTCTGAATCATGGATTTCATGAGCCCTAGATAATTCTCAGACATTACATTTATAATACTTTTCTCCCATGCTTCACTATTTTCTCACCTTCTAGTTGATTAGATATATAACAGTCTTTGGGATTCAGCATTCCATACTCCTTAGTACACATTAAAAATCTGTTGAAAATTTAATCTGATGACCGATTAAATATTTGACTTGTGCTTATACAAGTTGAATTGACTCCTCAGTTCGTTGTGAGTTCATGATACTAATTATGCTTTGGTAACTAAAATCCTGGAAACACTTTAAAGGAAAAACAAAGAAACTATTTTGCGATTAATAACATACTTGTTTTTCAAAAATGATAAACTACTGTTAGATTTACATTAGTAAAATTTTGAAAGAGCTCTTAATTGAGTCCATTTGAATTGTTAAATGAATTATACATATTCCCTTTCCAAAACTATGAAAGATAAATAAATTTTAGTGCTATAAATTGATTTGTGTCCCTAAAATAAGTTCAAGTCCTAACATCTGTTCCCATGAATGTGATCTGCTTTAGAAATAGGATCTTTGAAGATGTTATTAGGTCAAATGACCTAGCTTAAGTAAGGTCAAACTGAATTAGAATGGACCATAATCCAATATGATTGGTATTTTAATAAGGAGAAGAATTTGAACACAGAAAGACAGAGAGAGAAGACACTTGTCTGACAAAAGCAGAGATTGAATTATGCCATGGATTATTAGTTAGGTACAGTCAGAGCTTTGCAGACTTCTAAGGGAATGTGAACCTGGTGACACCTAAATTTGAACTTCTAGCTTGTGCTGTGAGAGAATAAATGATTTTAAACCCCCTGGATTGTGGTACTTTGTCAGGGCAGTCCTAGAAAGTTCAGAGAAGTATCTAGATGTATTTTACAATGTTTTTTTTGCATTTAAACGTTAATCATCTGAGAATTACATAATACACAATTTCATTTAAAAAAGAAATTTTCATCTTTAATGTGTATAAACCTCTTACTATTTGGACATGAAACAGATTTAAGGCTTTATTGATTTTTCCTCATTTTATGAAATGTGCAAAACAATGGAATAGAATAGATGAGCAAATATTGGAAATATACTTTTTTAAAAAGTGGGGATGTATCTTGCAATTTTAAATAAAAATTGCAAACAATAATGACTCTGTTAATATGTGTTTTTCTGGTTACTGTCTGAGAAGTGTATTTTACATTTTTGCAATAAAAGAGAAATATTGTCAAAGATTATATATATTCAAGTCAAAACATTGAAAAAATCATTACCTTGAAGAAATTATTTGAATGTAGCATAGCAACAGGTAAATAATTTGTGATGATTCCTTCTTTATTGGGATTCCATAAAAACATGATGGTTAAATTATCTAACTATAATCTTCTAGTTGTTGATTTATAATCAATATAGTGTTGATTTGATTATTTTCCCCTCAGCTTTTTTCTGACTTTACTGACATGAAGTTAAATGACAAAAAGGAAGGAAGGAAGGAAGGAAGGAAGGAAGGAAGGAAGGAAGGAAGGAAGGAAGGAAGGAAGGAAGGAAGGAAAGAAGGAAAGAAGGATGAAAGGAAGAAAGAAAAAAGAGGAATATATGGATATAGAAAGAAAGACAAAAAAATGAAAGAATGAAAAAAGAAAGAAAAAAAGAACAAAGAAGGAAGTCAGTTATTTCTATACAGTAATGCACCCTAAGTTCAGAAGCACATATTCCAGAATTAAAGGAATTACAAGTGTCATTTATATACACATAATTGATTTGTCATAAACATTCTAGAACATATACCTTTTTTCCTCCTTTAGAAATTTTAATGAACAAAAATGATAGATGAGGATTGAATTATCCATTTGTTTCTTTTGTGACAATGTCTCAGAATTTTCACAATTTATTTTTTAAAAACTTCCCTAGCTAATAATCATTATAGTGAAAAAGTGGAATAAAATTAATAAAGGAGTACGAGGGTAGTTCAGTGGTCGAATTCTCATCTGCCACATAGGAGACCCTAGTTCAATCACAGGCCCATGCAATTCCCGAAGAAACAGACAAACAAACCAAAAAAAAAAAAAAAAAAAAAAAAAAAAAAAGAAACCGAAAAAAAAACCAAACAAACAAGCAGAAGATTCACAAATGGTGCTGCAATAAGGGGATACTCACATAGAAAAAGAACGAAATGTGATCCCATCATACAGCATGCGAAAAAAATTAATATAAATTATTTTTCTAAGCAGTACTCTCCAAAATTTTGAAAGAATAGAGATGTTTTGCTGATAAAATTTTCTGATAAATATTACATTCTTCTCCCAACTCCTCTTTCAATTTTTCTCCTTCATCTTTACTGTTCTCAATGATAATTTCTTTTCTTTAAAAATATTGTAATAATCATACTGGGAATTGTTTTTCTGAACACTGTTGCAACATATTTTGGTTTTAGGGGCCAACTAAGTTATATAAAAATGGTAAGCACAAGTGGAAGTACTACATCTTGATTTTGTTCACCCTTTCCATAAACGGTAAATGTTTCTCTAGCATACATATAAATAAATATATAAATATATATATACATATGTACAAAGATAAATATTATGAATCTGTCTAAAAGGAAATAACCTAAAGTGTGATTTTCCACACATTATAGAAACTACAAGACTCATGGAATGAATAGGCCATAGAAAAGACACAGGAAATTAGTTTTACACAAGAGTGACATTCATAGAGTCTGTTTGATTGTCATGATCATAAAATGCATGAGCATATTATTTTTAAAGTTTGTGGAATACCAATTAGTAAAGAATTAATAATGTGAATAGGACATCTTCCAATCATGTTTTAGATCTGGAGAATGATATGAGGCAGGTGCCTGATATCTGGATATTTCTCCTAAGTTTAGGATTTGATGTTCATTTGGAAATAATTTCACATGCCAAATGGTCTTCAAATAACAACTCTGAATATCTGTAAAGGAAAATCACCTAAATTCAAAAGCCTAAAAATAAAACAAAAAATAATTTTACTCATTTGAAAGTTCTTTTTAAAAAATCACTATCCATAAAAGCTGTTGGTGAAAGTGAAGACAAAGCAGTTTGTTTGACAGATCAAAATGCTTTTCTGTCAAATACACCATAAGGAAATCAGCACTTTAGTTTTTAGCTTTCTCTTAAGAGTCTAATAGGCTAGTTTAAGCTAGCAATCCTGTATTTTTGAAACAACTCTTTCTATTATTTGATAGTTTCTAAATTTAGAGATATTACTCATTTTTACATTGACTCAGGCTCAAAATTTTTCTTTGTTCTTGCTGTAGTTGGAAAGAGAAAGCATGACAGGAATAGGTGGACAGATGGAAGGAGTGAGAGGAAAGAGGAGAGCAGGAGTGAGAAGATAGATTGTTTTAAAGTTATCTAAATTAACAAGTGATAGGTACAATGATATGAAAACTTAAACACATTTTTGAGAAACATTAATGTTAGTACATGTTATTACATGTGTGAATAGAACATCTGCCAAGAATTATTTGGATTTGGAGAATGATTTGAAGCAGGTGTCTAGATGTGTGTATACCTCTTCTAAAGTTCCTGCCATTGAAAATGAGTACTTCCTTTAAAAATATCATAATTGAATAGATATTACTAAGAAATCTCTAGCAGTAAAATGTTTTGGAAGCCTTGCACTAATTTGCATTTTGTTAACCCCAATATGAGGTACCTTATTCACTGTAAATGCCCAGATCTGGAATGGAATTAGAAATTTGTAGATGCTTTCTTCAAAAGTAAATACAGAAAATAATAAAGCTATTAGATGCAAGTGAACCTATTGAGGGGAACAATACATTGTTATGCAGCCATGTTTTTTTCAAATTAGATCATAGAAATTGAATCATAAAAAGTGTAAAAAGTGTTAAAATAGAGCATCCTTTGGCCTTGACCAACCCTGTATTTTGTAACTATAAAATCATTGCCCTAACAAAATAAATTCACTTTCTTTGGATTTGTCATGCTGCCCCATGTTATCTTTCTTTTTTGGTCACCTTTGTTCAAAATAGTATCATACATTCCCTGTTAATCATACATATGCTCTGTTATCTCCCATAAAGATGGCTGAGGACTTTTTATATCCCTGGAAATATTTTGAATATAGAATTTTGCCTGCCATGCAAGATTTAAGAATAATCATCTGAAAACAGTTAACTCATTGCCATTGTCCAATCTATAGATCATGGGTTTAGTGTTAGCAAAGCACCCATTTTAAGGATGTGCAACAAACTTGGGGTGGAATCCAACCTTCCACACCCTCTATCCATGCAACCACCAGGGAGTTTTTAAAATATTTCTGATGTTTTGGGTATTTATTCTTCAAAAGGGATTATTTCTCCTCTTTCAGAGGCCAGATGCAGATGAAATTTTAAAAATTAATAGTATAGTAGAGTATCGTCAGGTGGATACATAGATTTTTTGAAAGGACCAAATATAATTTTTACAACTTTGCACACTATTTCATGCACCAACAGTACTTAAAGAAATATTGATTACTAATATGCTTGTGAAATAAAACTCCAGGAAGTTGTATTTCTGAAAATGATAGCATGAGGAGGTCAAACAATTCCCCAGTACAGAAAACATTTATAAAACATATCAAATTGGAGCAAGGTATTAAAGCAATTATTTCAGTGCACTGGACAATATTTCAAAACTATTTATTCATGAAAAACTGCTACTGAAAGTTCATTGCCTTCTTCTCTGGGAATATTCCAATATCCTCCCCCACTTGAGCAGTGAGAACTCACAGCTTCTCTGGCCAAATTCTAAATAATAGATTTTAGAAGTAAAAAGGTCATAGGAGAGCTGAAATAATAAGCCTACATTTAGCCCTGCCTGACTAATAAACTTTGCCTGTGCATGCAAGAGCCTAGCGAAAAAATATTCGGCCTTCTGAACTTGCCGCACCTTTGAGCGACCTCCTTAACTCACTCATAGTTGGGGAAGCAGAGAGCTATAGTCTTAATGGTTCAAGGTGCCTGAGCACAATCATTGCCTGACAGTTAAATTATAAGAACACAAAGAAGATACTTAAAGAGATGGACAAAAAGACAGATGATAGCAATAGATGAGGATAGATAGAGAGGAGGAAAGGAAGAAATGAAAGAAAGATAAGCAGACAAGCTGAGCAGAGAAATCAGGGGTTGCTCACCAAGGGGGGAAAGATTTTATAATTTACTGTCAAGTTAATTACCTCCTAAGGCAAAAGTAAACAAAATAAATGAAAGATCCATGAGAAGAAATAAAAACATGTAATCCATATTTGCTACAATTTATTATATGCAGTGCCCAACTTTCAATGTAAATTAACGAAGAGGGAATAACCATGAGACTGAAATACTTCGGGCAAAAAAGGTCAATAAAATCTGTGACCAATAGGGTCATTTTATTGGATTTAGCAGTCAGAATCACAGCTATTGGACCTCTGAAAACAAATACAAGGAAAATAGTTTAATACTACTAACATTTGCCCAATAATTATTAGCATATTTTCCTTTCTTTTAAAAAAGAAATGAAAACTACAAAATATATTCAAATGAAAATGGTACAGTTGAAAATAAAATTGATTAGATGACTTTGAAAGCAGACTAGGAATGAAAGAAATAATACCAGTGAAATTGAAAATGTATCAATAGAAATTATATAATACAGAGATAAAACAGATTAAATAAAAAATGAATAGAGACTTAGAAACCTGAATATTAATGTTAAGCATTTCATCCTATATGTTTGAATGGAGAGACCAGGAGAGAGGGAATAAAGCAAAGAAAAATATGAGTAAATATTGGCTAAAGAAAGCTCCAAGTTTCAATAAATACAGACAAAAATCTAGGAAACCAAACCAACCCTAATTAAAATAATCACAAAGATAACCAGACTTATATGAATAGTAACAAATAATGAAACTGCAGAAAGCTTAACAGATAATCTTCAAAGAAAAGAAATAGTCATGACATATTGTAGAACAAGGATATGCTAAATTGCTAACTTCTCATTAAAGACTGAGAGACAGTGGAATGAACATTCAGAATTTAAAAAAAAAGAACAGTAAAGAAAGAAAGAAAGGGATAAAGGAAGAAAGAAGTAAGGAAAGAAAGACTATCAGCCTAGAATTCCAAATTCAACAAAATTATCTTTCAAACATGAAATTACTAAAAAATCTACATACACAAAAGTGAGTCTGGGAGAACTAGCAGACTTGTACTATAAAAAACAATAAATGATCCTTATAGTGAAGGCAAAATAATTGCCACAATGTTCAAGATAGGTATAGAGAGAATCAGTTTAAGATTGCTCAATTTATTTGTGAAAAGGAACATTCACATAACCCCATAACTTAACTACAAATTAAATTTTGCACAATCAAAGAGTTTCTCTAGTCCTATTTCCTTTAAAATGGAGCATTACCATCTTCCACAAACACCCAGCTTGGTTAAAATATTGCTCCTATCTCATTCTTACATAATGCTCCTTCCCCCTTAAGTTACATTTTAACAGATTTATCTAGATTTATGTAGTTGACATAAATAGATTGCACATATTTAAAGTATATAATTTTATAATTTCATGCTTTAAAATATTCATGTAACTATGAATTGATCACCAGAATTAAGACAGTTAACATGTCTATCACTCATAAAATGTCCTCATGCCCCTTTGTAACACCCCGTCCCCTTTCCATAGGAAAGCACTGATCTGATTTCTGTCACTGCAGGTCAATCTGAACTTTCATGCAGTATCTTTTTGCATTTGTGGTTGTACGTTTTGATAGTTCAATCCTTTTTATTGTTGATAATTATCCTATTTTGTAGATATATAACAATTTGTTTCTAGAGAATATTCTTGAGATTGAGCCTAAATAATTTAGCTTGATATAAAATTGTTCCTGAATGAATATCCACAGATTAGTTCATGCCATTTTTTCCCAACAAATAACACATGTTTTTAACATGGATGTTTGACTGATATAACCAAAGTTGACATAAACTAGTTGATTCTGAAATATTTAGATAAATCAGTATTGCTAAGGATCTAGCATTTGACTAGTAAGTAAAAAGAGTTATTTCTGCTAGGGAATTTTTAATTCATGCACCTCTACATCAAGATAATCATTGCAGGTACATTTGTTTACAAAATTTGGCCAAAGGAGATTGTGAAAGAGGAAATTTAAATGAAAAAAAAAGATACAATTCAGAAATATTCCAATAAATGTAATGATAATCTATGAATAAAAAGTTAATTTTGGATTATTCATCAAATTTCAATAATTATGAAGTAGAATCATTTGTTGCATAAAAACAACAATGCCATGATGTCTAACAAAGGGGAAATCAAAATAGCAGGTGTTCTAATCTGCTAGCTACCAGAATGCAACACACCAGAGATGGATTGGCTTTTAATAAAAGGGGATTTATTTCATTAGTTCTTCAGAGGAAAGGCAGCTATCTGTGAACTGAAGTTCTTTCTTACGTGGGAAGGCACAGGGTGATCTCTGCTGGCCTTCTCTCCAGGCCTCTGGGTTCCAACAACTTTCCCTGGGGTCATTTTTTTCTGCATATTCAAAGGCTTGAGCTGAGATGCGAGTGCTGAGATGAGCTATGCTGAGCTGCTTGGGCTGTGCTACGTTGAGCTCTCTCATTTAAGCATCAGCCAGTTAAATCAAACATCATTCATTATAGCAGGCACACCTCCTAGCCGACTACAGATGTAATGAGCAACAGATGAGGTTCATGTACCATTGGCTCATGTCCACAGCAACAGTACTAGGTACCTTCACCTGGCCAAGTTGACAACTGAATCTAACTACCACAGCAGGTTATTGAAAGCATTTTTAAGTTATATTTTTAAATAAATGTTTAGTTCTTATTACTTTAAATAGAAATAAATACATAATGGAAATCCTTTTAGGTAGTCCCCAAAAGAAGTGGGAGGAATATTACCAAAAGAAGACAGAGGAGGTAGGCAGTCCAGGTAATATGTCCAGTCAAAGTGTTATTGATGGTGCAATTAAAATTGTAATTACCTTTGTTTTAGGTTTGATTTCTTCATCACCGAACATTTTACCAGATTTTATTATGAGAAATAATAGTGAATATGTTTATTTCTCCATATCTAATATTTTATGGTTCAAGTTATCATAGATTGTCAATAATTAAACATTCTATATGCTTAATATTGTGTCACCAGAAACCTGGTAGATAATCTTGCAATCAGCTCAGACTTAAAAAATTTTAAATTCATGTTTTCTTGTTTTATGACTTTCATATACTTAATCAAAACTATCATCAATTTCTAAAATTGTTCTAAATATGAAATCTAAAGAAATTGTATAACGGTTGATTCTGAATTGACAATTTTAACAAGAAAAAATACTCTTGTGTTTTAAAATTACATTTTTTTATCTTTGCATAATTAACTAACTATTGTATGTGGTCTCTACCTATGATTGCATTATTTAATTCCGTATCACAATTTAAGAAAGATATCCCATCTCTTATACTTCACTAAAAACTCTAAATATCATATGGTGAATTAGTGAATATTTAAGTGCCTATGTTCTGACAAAGATAACATGTTATTTCATTTAGTTAGTGTTAGATAAAACGTTAGTGAAATAACATAACCAATGTGAACTTAAATAGTTAGTTGTCAATAATATCGTCAATGTATAAATGGCTACCCAAGGTTCAAAAGTAAAATAATTCATCTAAAGGGAAAAGGTTGAGTATAATGATGGCTCTTTTCTCACCATGGCATATTGCTCCAGAAATAAATTGGAAACCCACACTCTGGTGAAGTTTTCTAAACTTCTTCTGCAGAAGAAGGTTGCATATCTCATTTAATAATTTGAAAATACTATTCACTTTCATGATTATTGTAGCCACTCCAGCACTTTAGTAAATACTCAGAGCATATGTACCTTCCATGGGAAATGAAGAGTGACTAAAGGTAAGTGGTGCAGGCACATGCAGAAATCAATTCTCCCCTGATTTTTAGTTTCTTTTTTTCTTTTCTTCTTACACATTATTGAAGATTTTTAAGTATTGCATTACCCTTTCCCAACAACTGCATTGATGACATTCTTCTTAGTAATCCTACATAGATTAAAAGAAGAAGGATAAATATGTGCATTTGTGTCAACTTCCAATTTATTTCATTTAGAAGCAAATCTAAATGTAGACCAGATCTAAACAAATAAATAGATGAATAAGTTTTATATAACCCAGTTAATTCTCAGTGTTCCTGCAGGGATCTACCCTCCATGCCAAATAACTCCTAATCTCTTTGAAAACCACCCAAGCTTTAGGTACTAGCTGCTATACTTCATTTGAGACAGCTGTAGAGTAAATCAAGCATCAAATAGACTGCAATTCACCCATCTTTGCACTGTTGTGCCTTTTACTGCAAGGTTATGTAGATGTCATAGAATTACTTGATTAGCATTCTTTTAAGGTGGGTAATACTTCATTGTAAACCCATGAAGCTGAACTGAATTAATGAAGTTTGGTTGGTATGAAAATGAACTTTATTGAACTCTACACAGTAGTGCCTATGAAAAAAACTCAGAAAAAGAAATAAATGGAAAATACATTTCTTCCTTATTTTTGTCTTTTGACACTGATGAATGTTATTTTGAGTGTGACTTTGCCATGAAGTTTTTGGTTGCAAGAGAAAACTCTTACCAGCCCTGGCATAGATTCTAAGAAGCCAGTGACTGTCAAGATATTTATAAATAGGGATTCTAATGCCAACATTTCTTTCTTTTTATCTCCTCCACCTACTTTTTTTCTGAGTATTAGCTCCACTCTTTCTCACTTCCAACCAGTTTTCATGTCTGGTTGTCACTATTGTTGGCAATCTCCAAATTTCACATATTAGAAATTCCAACACAGAGCAATAGGCCCTCACAGCTTCAGTTTAAAAGTCTCCAGGACAGAATTTCCACCCCTCCTAAAACAACTCCACCCAGTAAACAGAGAGGTATGTATAAAAATCAGCAGTTTTTGTAGGAAACATACTTGGAGCTGGGAGAAATTGAAATTCTCATGTGAAGGAGACCAGTGTTCTTCCAAGAATGAAAGGATTATAATGCAGATTTTTTTTAAAAAAGGCATCTTGTTCTGAAAGGGAATAAAACAACTCTCACAGTGTGCTAGCACATTCCAGTGCTCCTAAAAATCGAATCCACACCTCAACTCTGCTGGCACCACTTCCAGCTTTTCTTAGTCTATTTTCTTTTCCTTTCTTCTCAGAAGATAAAAAATAAACTTTCCTTAAACTCATTCCACCACTACCATACTCTTGGGAGTTTTATTTTAATCTTCCCTTATAGAAGGACAGGAGATGAGGTAAATCAGTAGTATTCCAGCATATGAGCCATTTGCCACACATACACATTTTTCTTGTCCTGCAAAAACATTGCCTGATGTTGACCTATTCCTTTTCAGTTGTTGGGATTAAAAAGTACTTGATTTTCTTGAACCAAGCATCTAGGAATTACTAAAATAAACTGTACGTTAGTGAAAAGTTAAATCAGAAATAATTCTATGAATGATAATTCTCAGAATTTTCCCTCTCCAGAAACAACTGTAATTTTAATTATCACTATCAGCTTCTCTTTTTGTCAGTGCTATAGCTCATATATCACTATAGCTCCTATAGCTACTTCCTAATCATACTTTCCTTCACAAATAGGTGTGTTTGTGTGTGTGCCACAGGCTTTGTTTTCATCTTTCCACCAATTTCTAATCTGGAAGCTTTAGGTATTTAATCCTGTGTTATTATGTTACTCAAATTATAGTTTTAGTTTATTAGAAATGCAGAATCTCAGGCTCTTATCTATGCCTGTCGAATTATATTTCAATAAAATCCACACCTGAACTGAATACACATTAGTTTTGTGCTTAGAAAAGAAAATTATCTTCATTGCTGTCTCTCCTTATCTCTCTCTCATATATGAAAGTCATCAATAATTAAGGGAGCTCATTTCCTGAATATCTATTTTGTCTGTTCCCTATTGTCCAATAGCATTCCCTAACTTTAAACCTAAAATTTTTTTATCTGGATTATTATAGTTAGCCTTTTAGATTTTGTGCTCTTACTGGTCCAAATGCCCCTATTAATTTCAGTCCAGCATATCTCTAAAATTGAAATTAATTAGTTAAATTTTATTAGTACAATTTACCATGATTAAATTTTATAATCTTCAGTAACTTTTGGCAAAAAAATGCAGTGACTTTAATGCAGAAATCCCTTCATAGTCTGACTCCTTCCTAACTTTTAAAAGTCATCTCCTGATATATGCCAGTGACTTGCAATTTCCTCGAGGTTTAAAGCTATTTCATACTTCCGTGAATCTGCCTCTACTTCTCCCACTGGATTACAGTCTTCATTACCAGAAACCTCTTTTCTCCTTACTAATGTTTCCCAGGCCTCCATGGCTTAACTCTAGTGTGATCTTAGCAATCATAGTAAATTGAATGTACCATTTATCAATGTACCCATAGCAAGCTATTAAAATTACTAATGGAAAATATTTACTTATTCTTCAAACAGAAAATTCAAATTCATTTGAAACAGAGGATAATTTCATAGTTATCTTTTACCCTAATTCATATAACAGAGCATCTCACAAAGCCAATGATAAAAAAAAAGCATAAATAAATAAAAATGCTTTTTATGATAACCCCCATCATTCTTTTTTCTCCTATGCCTATTATACTATCTCTATTATCTTGCCTTGGAGTCTTGCTCTATACAGGACATGCCAGACCTACTCTGACCTGTCTCTTGGTATTTGCAGCCTTCTGAAGACCACTCCATTGAGCTGAATGCAGGCGGTCCCAGTGACTTTTCCTTTATACCTATGGGAAAAGTGATGAGATGTCACTTCCTGATTATGCTGCAGAGGATTGTGATTTCTATCTTTCCAACAAGCTCTCTATGTTGCCTTTTTTTCACTCCCACATTTTGGTGAAATCGCTATGTCAGAGAGGCCCATGTGAATTGAGGACAGACTCCAGCTAACAGCCAGAAAGAAACTGATAATCTCAGTCCAACTGTCCTCAAGGAGCTCAACTTTTCCAACAATCTTCAGATAAGATCCCAGTACTGGTTGACAAAATAACTGTAGCCTGTAAGAGACCCTGAAGCAGAAGATACAGTTAAGCTGTGCCCAGATTCCTGACCCACAGAAATTTATGGGCATGTACACTTAAAATAATAAAGTTCTCTCACTTTTTAAGATAGGCTTAATTTCAAATTTGAGCATTAGAGGATTGCCTCCTTGTTTAAAAGTAGGAGTAAATCCATGCTCAGTTTGTTATAGTGTGTCAATGTTTTATTGCTGCAAATTTTTATTATTTATGACATTGCTATCAGACATGGTCTATGCATGCTTAATTTTATACAAATGCTTTGGTTTTGACCAAGTATAATTTTGAAATAAAAAAGAAAATAAGTGATCACTGAATAATTCACAAACTGAATTAAGTCATATTTGATGATAAAATATCCATATGATAAATTTATTATATTTTAGATTAAACTTCAAGTTATGAGTATAATAATTTTCCAAATTTTATCCATCTTCATGAAGTTAAACTTTGATTCTATTTCTACACACAGACAAACCTTGACACATGCTATTAATTCATAGATCTACTATGACAAATGGAAGATTTTTTTATATTTGTCTCCTAGGTGCCATCTCAAGAACCGCAGGAACAATGACATTTTTCCCAGTTAGAGAGATTTCAATATATCTCCTTATATAGTAAAGTTATCTCAGATATCAAGGAAGAAAAATGCAAGAATAACTGCTTATTGTTATATGTATATGTATGTGTATATATATATACACACACACACATTTATATTTGTGTATTTATATATATATAGAGAGAGAGTCTAAGTATATATTATCCCTGCTATATTGATAAGAATCATTAATTTAGAATTTTAGATATGTAGATACATCTGTGAATTGGGTCAATATTGTAACCTTTAAGTATGTAAGTACCATGGTCAGTACCTACCAAGGGGAGATGATTCTTAGACTGACCTAAACATTCAGACTTACCAGACTGTAATAGGTGACATTTAATACCAGTCAACACAAAAGGATATAGGGCAGGAATCTCTGCTTTCCAGCAGAAGTACATCAGGTATTCCTCTCAGAGGGAGGCCTTTCTCACTGTTTCAGTAGCAATCCATAAACCTATCATTGAGTTGTTATCTCCTCTCCATGTGACAGCTCAGATATAAAGAAGATGTGTGGAAACCACCTTTACTTAAAAGACTCATGGCCCACAGGAGTCATCATCTCTGTATCAACTCCACAGAGAGATCTTTTGTGGACTTCACAAGGCATGTCCAGTTACAAGAGTTATCACACTTGGAGAAACCCCAAGTTAGGGCTTCCTGTCAAGCATTTACCTTTTCCTTGGTTTAAATTTAGCTTACAACTTGGAGGTCATTTTACCATAGGAAATATTGTCTAATAATTTAGTTGATAAATAATATGTTTGCCTGATTGTAGGGAAACAAGTGAAGGAAATTCAACAGAACTTAAAATTCTCATGCAGAAGAGAAACTGTTTTGTTAACCCTTTGCCATTAAAATATATATACAATAAAGCCTTACTTCTTGACTATCCATTAACTGGATGGTGAACAAAGAGGCTAAACTGGAAAAAACATCAATAAAAATGATTAACCATGGTTTGAGACTTATAATTCAGGTTTTCTTTGTAGAGTCAAGCTCTGGATAGGCTTCATCCTACTTCTATAGTGATAAAAGATTTTTCATGGCCCATTAAATATATAGGTGCTAAATATAACCTATCAGCTTTGTAAATCTGTATATGCATATATTATCCTTAACCCTAAAAATCTATGTTAACAACAGGGTTGTTTCCACTGATTGAAAACCAAAGGAAAAGGCAGTTTGAAGGTGAAAATGTATACCTACTCAGGAAAGTCTGTTAAATGTGAGGTAAAGATTGGAAGCATGGGATTTATTAGTTACCTTAATAAGTACTGTTTCAGTGGCATAATGGGACAGAGTCGGATTGCAGTTGGTTGAGATGTGACTGAGAGTTCAGTTAGTAGAAATCAAGATTACAGATATCTATTGATTAAATTTTGCTGTGAAGGCTATATGCAATAATACACAATAAACTTAAATAGCATACATTGGTCATGTCTTTTCTTTCTTTGGGTGAAGAAATCAGAGCCTATAAATATGATGTAAATAAAATCAAATAAATCTCTCAAAGGAAATAATAGAGATTAAATCTGTTAAGGATGAAATAAACTATGTTTGAAAATTTGCACAGCATAATAGATTCCCAATTTCAATATTAAAATGGGAGATTGTATAGTTGTTGAGCCAAGACAAAGGAATTGATAAGAACTAATTGCTTTTTAGTTGACAGTGCAACTTCATTTACAATTTAACTCACTTTTGAAATGTCTAGAGGTCAAACTTTATATTTGGTTCTCAACAATATTAAAAATGCTACATTCCATAAATATTTGGATTTCTCAAGAATGAAAAAAAAATAATGTTGGAAAGATATGGACTAAAAAGTTTAGAGAGGAATGGTGGCTCAGTGGCAAGAATTCTTGCCTGTGGAGCTGGAGACCCAGGTTCAATTCCTGGAGCCTGCCATGCAAAAAATAAAATAAAATAAAAAAAGAGATATTAGAGAAACCATCAAATTGTGTATATATGTGTACATATATATTGTACACACATATATATATGTAGACTTAAAAGAAAAATCATGATTTGTGATGGTAGATTGGTGTTTATCAGTGCTAGTATGACAAATAACAGACAATGGGTTGACTTAACAACAGTAATTTATTGTCTCATGACTTTGAAAGGCCACAAGTCCAAAACCAAGATGTTTGCAAAGCTATACTTTCTCCTGTAGTCAACATCATTCTACTTATGACGTCCTCCATCATGTGATCATTTGATTCATTCTCTCCTCCTGTATCTTTCTTTGACTTCTGGCTTGTATTTCTCCTGGCTGCTTCTAGTTTCTGCTTTCTACCAACTGACTATGTCCAAATTCCCTCTTTTTTCTGGAGGGTGGGGTTGCCTGATTCAGGAATCAAACCCGGACTTCCTCATGGAAGGTGGGCATTCTAACCACTGAACTACCTGTGTACCCTAAATTTCCTTTCTTTTTAAAGCCACCAATAATACAAACTAAGATACATCCTGACTCAATTTGGACACATCTTAACTAATAATTACATCTTCCTATTTACAAATGGGTTCATACCTACAGCAATATGGATTAGGATTAAGGATAAGATTTTGTTGGACTACATGATTAATTCCCCAGTAATGGCAGTTTAATAGTTTTCCTAGGTAAAGTTAATGATGTGTGTTTTAAGAACATTCACTTTTGTTGTATATAATAACATAATTTTTCAGGTTTGATTTATATATGCTATAATATGCTGCTTAGTTTTGAATTACTATTAAAAGCATATCTCTCAAATCATTCAGAAAAAATAGTTTTCAAAAATTAATATCTAAGTCATGACATTATATCTTATAAGAATATGATAAATATCAATAGAGTAGTAACTAAAACATATCCTTCTTTGTAGTATTTCACATCCACAAGAATACCAGTATTGTAGAGTGGCATTTTCCCCCAATAATCACATATATTTTATCTAACTCATCTCATATAGTGGATGAAATATTTGCATATTTTGAGGGTGAAGCACATTGTAAAAAAATATGCTTTGTTTTGGTGAATTATTATTTCTTTCATGATTATCTTCTTAAATGTTAAGATTTTTAGTTGGCATAATAAATGTGATTCTGTAAGTTTTATATAAAAGTGTTCTTATTTTTTAAATGCTTGCTTTTTTATAAAACATATAATTTCAACATATAATTCATGCTAGAAAAGAAAAAAAAAATTATTCTGGCCAACATTGGCTTACAAGGAAATGAGCAAAAGTAGAATTTAAATTTCTCTGGATTTATTTTGTGTATTTCAAAGTATTAGGGGAAAACAGCATACTTTCTAAAGGATGTAAAAACAATTGATGTGATTTGAAATAATTAAATGTCATGCTTCATACATTAGCTGTATCATTAAGCTAGTTTCTGCTTCAGAATCCATTGTATTTTGAACAGGAATGATTAAAGAGGTTATTAGTAAATCTACAAAGAACAGGGCACACTGTGTTTAAACATTACCCTATCATATGGGCCGCAAATGTTCAGCATCATTATGCTTTCACAATAGCAATTTACTATAGAACTGAAGAGTAAGTAATCAATATAGGCAGGTAGTGCTTGTAACAGCTAGAGAAAAAGTGTATAGCCTTTTCTGTTCCAATCTTTGCAAAATCAATTAACATACTTCCTCATAAGGCAGCCTGTTAGTCTCAGTTTCAGATGACAGTGAGTTATAATTCAGTGAGTGTGAGCTATAATTATCAAGCTAAAACTGTTCCAATGTTCACCTCACCTTTTGCAAACTGTGATTTGGCTTGTAGCTCAGTGAGAAATAAAAATAAGATGTACCACTTTATAAGAAATACCAATTAAAGTCATGATGAGTGTTTAAGAATAGCAAAATGCTAAACATATACAGGTGTTTAAGCCAATACTGAAAATAATGATATTAAATCTTAAAGCTTAAATGCAATAAAGAAATCAACAAGCCTAAAATAAATATTTCTCCTTTAATATAAAATATGTTAATTTACTCTAGACTATGTCTCCTAATGAATAAAGCTGTTGATTTTCAAATTGTCAAACCTCAATTAGATATCAGCATCACTAGTATTGGAAAAACATCCTAAGGGGCATTATAAATGATAGTTTTAAAATCACTGCCACAAAGCATAAGATGTAAGATATTCATTAGGAAAGATCTTGGGGATAATCATGAACATATCTTCATTTTACAGATGGAAAGTCTAAGCCCTATAAACCTATGTGACAGAGCAAGGTGGATATTAAGTATATCTGTGCATCTGATCCCTGGCCTTACTTACATTATGTTAGTAATACCTCTAAAATTATATTGTTATTATTGAAGGTGTAGTTTTATTGGACAAGATTTACCAGGCACAATTCTTATATCATTCATATAAATAAACACTGCTCAATAGGGTGTAACTAACCCAAGGTAAATTCTGAAAACCCCAGTGGCCTTAGATTTATTATGGTCTGATAAAAATGGAGATGCTGTGGCTTGGTATAGACAAGACTGTTAGAATATGAAGGTGACCATGTTGAACTCTTTTTCCACAATACCAGATCTCCAAAATCCATTATACCTATTATTATATTAACTCTCTCTTGAGCTTTGTTATTGCATGCAGGTATAAATATTATGGAGTAGAAAATGAATACGATGCTAAGTTCTTCTTTGTCCTAGAAACAAGAAAAAGAGTAAAAAGGTTCTATCATCAAAGTTTTATATTAGTTAAATCTTTTAAAGCAAGATCTCATATAATGTATCGCAGTAGTTAGGAGAATTTAGGAGGAACATTTGTAGACATAATGAGTAAACAGGGACAATTGTATTTCAGGAAACAGACGATTTCAAGTCTTGACTGAAAAGAGTATAAACTGTAGGAGAATTAGACCTTAAAGCTGTCATTCCTTGAGTTAATATCAGTTCATATTTTTCTTAAAACAAAATGCCATCTCAGTCACAAGAATTACGCAATTGTCCATAGTGATTGTCAAGCAGGAAAATTTATCTGTTTTGTTTTTGTTTGTAGACCAAGTTTGAAAGAAGTGTTTGGGGAGTGAAATAGTAAGTAACAAACAAAATGGTCCATGGAAGTTAAGCTTATTTTCTGAAAATGAAATTTGATTTTCAATGTGGTTATTTCAATTAAATGTTAAGCATTAATTAATTTATAATGATTCTTACAGAGCACTTTTGTCTTCAACTGAATATAAATTTGACTGATGTGGTCCATTGGTTAAATGAATAAAACTATGCAAGACTTCCCATATAGGTTTTAATGCAATTGGTGTTAATTAATAATTACCACAGTTGCAAATTTCCTTCACAAATTCTATTAAGCCTGTGTGGTTAATTATTTTTTGCACATAAAATGAAATATCTGATTTATCAGTAAATATTCATTATAAAAAAAATCCTAAATGACATTTTCTAAATTAATAAGGTCACATAATTTGGTACCAGATGGAATTTCTAAGATATTTATCATGAATCCATTGATACTTAAAGTGCTACAACTAGACTGGTAGATTTATGTATGTAACCACAATTCTGTTGATTTAATGAATTCAGCTGGGTGAAAGATTAAAATTGAAGTGTTAATTGTCATTTTGCAATTTCATATCCCATAATGGTGATGACTCATTTCTTTCCCATATAATATTCATTTTAATTAGCTGACTGTATTTAGTATGAAAAAGAAGAAAACTTAATAGAAAGAATATGTCATAATAATTGTGGTTTTAAAGCATTAGAAATAAAATAAAAGACCAAATGTTCATTGTTTGGCATGCTATCACAATTTTTGTGTGAAGGAGGTGATTTCAATGGATCCAACATTTCACTGTTTCTTTCAAAAGATCCACAACAGCATTATCTTCAAATGGCATTTTCCACATTCATTGCACTGGTCAAGAAAAATGTATATTTTAGATGTTTGCCATGTATTTGGGTGGGTATCGTCCCCTATTTGTATTTTAAAATTACTCATAAAATTTCATTTCTATACTTGAAATAATGCTAACTATATTTCACATCAATGTTATCTGGGTTTACATTGTTCACATTTATTGATAATGAGCTTTGATACATTGATCTATGCATTTAAATATCAACATTTTTCTTTAGTAGCATGCTTTTTTTAAGATACACAGTTGTAATCATGCAACAATTTGTTTTATTATGTAATAATCAAATAATAAGTCTAGACAGGTGTAGAAATATTTCACTATGTAGGAATGTTTCAAGTTCTCTGAACCTCCATTTCCAAATCTACATACTTGGTGAGGGGGCACAATAGAACCTGTAAAAGCCCCTTTAGTTTTAAAAGTTCAAAAATTTGGTCTATAAAAATGTTTTTCCTTACCTTTCAGTGAAAGCAATTTAAGTGTATGGTTATATGAATATTGAAAACTATGAACTATCACCACTGTATACTTATTTGAAAAATTATTACCAGATTATTAATAAATTACATACCAAATGCACTCATATTTCAGGTTAAAACACCTACTTTGAAAATTAATTAAATCCCTTTCACCTGCAGTTTTTCTTTCAAGCAGTTTCTTCATTCTCTTTGTAATATAACCAGTTGTCATACATTTTATCTTGTAATCTGTTCATTTGAATATAACTACTGACTTGAAAATACCACATTTCTTTATTGCATATTTTTATGCATGATATTCAACAATATC
>PVIY010033291.1:0-28205 GCA_004026745.1 Myrmecophaga tridactyla | reverse complement strand
TTTTTTCTCTATTATCATTTTATTTCTTTTTCTGTTGTCTTTTTATTTCTTTTTCTAAATCGATGCAAATGTTCTAAGAAATGATGAATATGCAACTATGTGATAATATTAAGAATTACTGATTGTATATGTAGAATGGAATGATATCTTAATGTTTTTTGTTAATTTTTTTAATTAATAAAAAAAGTTAAAAAAAAAAAGAATTTCATTTACAAAAACAAACAAACAAAAAACAACTAATAATAAGTTTAGCCAAGAATGTAAAGGACTTGTATAGAGAGAATTACAAATCATTACTGAAAAAAATTAGAGATCTAAATAGAGGGAAAGAAATTCCACACTTGTGGATTGGAAGACTTATCATTAAATGTCAACAGTACCCAAAGTGATTCTAGATTTAATACAATTCCAATCAAAATTCTAATGGTTTTTTATAAGAAATAGAGAAGCTATCAAATTAATCTAGAAGGGCAAGGAGCCAAAACCATCTTGAAAAGTAAGAACAAAGTTGGAATTTCAAAACTTATTAGAAAGCTACAATGATGAAAACAGTAAGGTATTAGCACAATGACAGACATACAGATCAAGAGAATAGAATCAGAGTACAGAAATAACCCATTTATCTATGGCCAACTGATGGGGCTATACAAGATCTTTAGTAAATGGTGCGGAAAAAAAAATGAACATCTACATGCAAAGAATGAAAGTGAATCCCTTTACTTTCACCATATATAAAAATTAACTTGAAATGGATCAATGACCTAAATATAAAGGCTAAAACTATAAAGCCCTTAGAGGAAAACAAAGGGAAATATCTTTCAGACCATGTTTTAGGCAGTGGATTCTTAGATTTTACATGGAAAGCATGAGCAAAAAAAAGAGAAAAAATTTAACTTCAAAATTAAAGACTTTTGTGCATAAAAGAACGTTATTGTCAAGAAAATGAAAATATAGACAACAGAGTAGGAAATTTTTTGGAATAAAAATGTTAAAAAAATAGTAATAACGGGGTGGGATAATGGGAATGGGATTTTTTTTTTTTTTTTTACAATTTCACAATTGGGATTTTTTTTTATTTCCTTTTTTGGGGTAATGAAAATGTTCTAAAATTGACTGTGGTGATGAATGCACAATAGTGTGATGATATTGCGAGCCACTGATTGTATACTTTGGATGGATTATATGGTGTGTGAATATATCTTAATAAAATTGCATTTAAAAAAGTCAAAAGACAACCAATAGAGTGGGAAAAAATTTTTGGAAAACATGTATCTGATAAGGGTTCAATATCCAGAATATATAAAAAAAACCTCCTGTAATTCAACAACAAAAAGACAGATGACCCAATTAAAAAATGGGCAAATGAAGAGTGGGAGAAAGATCAAAGGTGATGGTAGAGTTATATAGAGAAAGTAGGGTTTAACATGAGTATGACTGCTGAATCATTATATTAATACTTCTTTTAGTCTCCAGCATCTTAGAGCAGCTAGAAGTAAAAATCTAAAATTCTAGAACTGTAACCCATACCAACTCTGACATCTGTTCTGCAACTAACTGTTGCAATGTGCTCTGAAATTTACTGCTTTTTTGTATATATGTTATTTTTCACACACACACACACAAAAGTCAATTGTGATGATAAATGCACAGCTAGCTATATGATGATATTGTGAACCACTGATTGTACACTTTGGATGATTACATGGTATGTGAATATATAATACATATCAATAAAAAATTTAAAAAATGGGCAAATGACTTGAATAGACATTTCTTTAAAGAAAATTACACAAATTGTCAATGAGCATATGAAAAAAATGCACTCAAAATCATCAGCTATTAGGGGAATACAAAATAAAACCACAATGAGATACCACTTCACATCTATTGGAATGGCTATTATTCAAAAAACTGAAAATAATAACTTTAAGGCAAGAATGCAGAGAAATAGGAAACTTAGCACATTGATGGTGGGTACATAAAATGGAGCAGCCATTGCGGTAAACAGTTCTTCAAAAAGTAAAAACATAAAACTACCATATGACTCAAGAATCCCACTTCTAGGTCTATACCAAAAGAATTGAAGGCATGAACTCGAACAAATATTCGGACATTAATGCTCCTAGCAGCATTATTCAGAATAGCCGAAAGGTAGAAGCAACCCAAATATTCATCAGATGAATGAAATGTAGAAAATACAGAACACTGGAATATCACTCAGACTTAAAAAGGAATGAAGTTTGATACATACTACTACATAGATGAACCTTGAAGACATCATGTTCAGTGAAATACTTCAGATACAATGGGACAGATATTGTGTAATTCCACATATATGAAACAGCTAGAATATGAAAATCACAGAGACAGAAAACAGAGTACAAGTTACCAGGGCAGCAGAGAAGAGGAATTTCAAGTTAAAACCTAATAGTGTAGGGTTTCTGTCTGGGGTTATGGGAAAGCTCTGGTAATAGGTGGTGGTGAAGGCAGCACAACATTGTTAATGTGACTGATCCCACTGAATGGTATGGCTGGGAGTGGCTGAGATGGGAAAGTTTATGTTGTTATATGTTTCCATAATTAAAAAAAAAAGGAGTGACTAAAGAGACAATGACAATGAAATGCAATACATGATCTAGACTAAATCTAATAATAAAGGAGAAAATGCTCAAAAAGACATTATTGGGACCTAAGAAAATATTTGCTTGTAGAATGCAAGCTTCATATCAATGCTAAATTTGTTGAACTTGATAACTATATTTAAGGTGGTAACATAAGTGAATATCCTTATGTTCTTAGGAAAAGTACACGGAAATACCAAGTGTTCAAGGAGCACAATATATATAACCTACTCTCAAGTGTTTGCAAAAAAAATAGATAGATACATGAATAGATAGATAGAACAATACAGCAAATGTGAGAAAATGTTAAAAGCTGGTGGATTTGAGTATATGGGTAGATTGTATATTGCATTCTCAGTATGGATTTTATATTATTTTTGCACCTGTCCTGTAGGTTTGAAATTACTTCAAAACAAAAAGTTCTGTTTTCTTTTTGAAAAACAGGCATGCTTAAAAGGAAATGAATTTTTAAAAATTCTTCATCAAGAAAATAATGGTAAAATTCAAAGTATATATTAGCCATGTTTTTTTTTTCTGTTTCTATGTTAAAATAAATTGCAATGGCTGATTAAGAGGCAATAAATACCATTTTCTGGGAATGGACCAAAGTAAATACTACTCAAGCAATACATGTAACTTTCAAGGTTTAGCATAAAAGAACTATTTGCAAGAAGAAAACTTTTGACACGCAAAACCTGTTAAGTGTAAATAAGATTAAACATTATATTTAAAGCAGAGTTGGAAAGGAATATAAATTGGTTCAACTCTGTGAAAAAATAAGCGGGTAATATTTTTCAAGAACCATAAGACATTCACCAATTTAGCCTAGTAACTATTCTTCTAGGAATCCAGACTTAGGAAATAATATAAATAAAGGAAATGGAATATGGAAAAAAAGTTTGTCACAGAATTGCTCCTAACAGCAAAAAATTAAAACAACCCATATCTTAAATAGGAGTTTCAAAAAATTATGAATCTTTCACTTAATAAACTATTAGTCTTTCAAAAAGATAGCTTTGAATATAATAAAGTAACAAAAAATACTGGCTGTTTCAGATTCAGATGGTAGAGTGAATATATACATCTTAATTTCATCTTTTACTGAAATCCCATTAAAATTATAGTAAATAAATTTTATGTAAGAGCAAAACCATAGATACCATGAAAGGAGACAAAAAAAAAAAAAAAAGAAACAATAAAATTCGGGAGATGTTAACTAGAAAGCTGCATCTAAAGCAATAGCTTATACTGCAGAATCCTGAAAAGACTCAAGAACTGACAGTAGCAGTTATCTCTGAATCTAGGGATGAAGTGGGATGCTAAAATAAAGAGAAAGTGAAATCCATGGGCAAAGCCATCAGATCTATAAATCCCTTCCCCAATTCCACACTGCTGGTAACTGTCCCTCCTTAACTCCCAGCCAAAGACTAGGGGTTTAATCTCTAGAGAGTAACACAAGGAGTATTTTCTCTGGTTTGGAAACTATTGGGAACTTTTAATAGAGTAGATACCATATTGATAAAAGCGGTATTAAGTAACTCATACTGAGACACTCTCCTACCCAGCCCTTTTATTCTTCCTCAAGCCAGCAGTATTACCTACGAAGCAAGAGACTAGAAGAACTCTTCTCTGGGGAATCTGACTAATTCTAGAGGAAAACGTAATAATACTGACACTAGATTCCCCAACAAATGGCCCATGTGATTATTCTATATTTAAAAGCATAAGCCCCACCTACATTCTCAAAGCTTACAATAGTTTTTTTTCATACCCACAAACTTAATCATTAGCAGAAATCCAAAAAATACCAGTGCTGAGAAAAACCTAAAATTAGGACTACAGAGATCAAAGTAAAGACCTAAGAAATGGAAAAAGCAACATGGAGGAAAGAGAAACTTCTTAGAAGGAAAATAAACCTTAAAAATAATTAAGATAATACTATACACATGAAACAAAGTGGCTTTTTACAAAAGAAAAAATTTTAAAGACAGTGGCAGAAATTAAAACTGAAGAGACAGATTACAAGTTAAAGATGAGGAAATATTCTAGAACACAGAAGAAAAAAAGAGTGAGAGGGAAAGAAGAGAGGGAAACAGGGAGAGAGGAAGGGATAAAAGAAACAGAGGATCAGCTCATGAAGTCCAATAATCACATGATAAGAGTTTCAGAAAGAGAGATCAGACAAAATGGAGTAGAGAAAATCATTCAAAAATTATTAACATAATTCAAGAAAATTTCAGAGAGCTGAAAATGCTCTAGTGAACCTGGTCCCAATTTTTATCTATATTTGTCAAACTGAAAAGGTCCATGTAGCACCCAGACACAATGGATAAAAAGAAACCTATAGCAAAATATGCTATTATGAAATTTCAGACTTCTGGGGACAAAGAGAAGGCTCCACAAAATTTTAGAGAAAAAAGTAAACAAGACAAGACACACAAAAGATCAGAATCAGAATGGCTTCAGTCTCTAACCAGTCCAGATTGGCATGATATAAGTCAAGAGAAGAATGATGTAAGTCAAGAAGACTATGATCCTTATGCTACCATTGTATTAACTTTTATTAACTTGAGGATAGAATGCCCTGGTGAACCTGGTCCCCATTTTTATCTGTTTATATGGCTTGTGGTGACCATCTGCTGATGAAGTTCCTACTCTCAGCCCCATACCCTGCTGTCTGGATTGGCTGAAGACACTCCTTTTACCATGGACATGTTCTGGTTTTGCTCGAGTCCTGAGAGCTGGAGGTAGGCAACAGTTAGCTTGGAAACAGAAAATACTAAGCAGCTTATTTCCTCTGACCACATACCTGCTAGATGTCTGGTACCTAGCTCGAACCAAACGCTCTAAATCTGGGGCCCTGTATTTATCCTACATTCCCCAGGACTTACTCACAACTTGGCCTTATGATTCCTTCAAGACAGGCTATTTTAAACTCTATCAAGAATTAATAAAAACCAGGAATCAGAGAATCTGTTCAGCTTATCCTTTCCTAGAAGTCTTCTTCTATGAACAGCCTTTTCTTTACACAAACTTGTACAGGATATTCAGTTTTTCTAAGTTAAATAATATATTGAAGTGGGTACATAAACAGGTACAAAACTTTAAAGAAAAGGAGGGGGAGTGAATAAAACAAAAGTCAAGTAAGTCGTTACATTTAGAAAAAAACATAGGACTACCCACTGAGAGGAGCACACAGAGAGCTTCCAAGTTCTGGCAATGTGTTATAACAACCTGAGACGTGAGTATACATTTTACCATTGTTCTTTGAACTAAATATACATACATTGTATTCAGTCTTTTGTATGTAGGACAGACACATTTCACAAAAGAAAAGACAAATGAAAAAAAGGAGATGAAACAAAATTGTATATATGCTATGATTATATGCAAAAGACTTGAAGGGGATCACAAAAGTGAGAGTTGTTTTGTGTAAGGGTGGTAAAATGACATATTTTTCTTTCATTGTCAAAACTTTCTGTGAAAAGCTTTAATTATATTAATTTCATATTACTTTAAAAAGGAACGAAATGAACAATGGGGAAGACGTATATTACTTATTCACAACACGAAGGCTGAGACTGAGACCATGATTACATTTTTCACTACTATTGTCTCAGCACCTAGAAGAGTATGTGGAATATAATGGTGGTGCAACAAATATTTGCTGAATCAGCATTACTGTTAGATAAGAGATGGTTGTTAATGACTAGCGTCATCACCAGATTCTTTAATGCTACTTGAAAACTACCATTGCTTTAAATGTTGTGTGAATGCTCACAATTTGTGGTTAATTAATATTAATATTCTATTATATATACTACATGTAACTTTTTAAATAGCAAGGCACAAACGTGGGGAAAAGTATATTATAGCTACTCAGTTATTTAGGGCAAAAGAGAACTTTACCATCTCTATTACTACCACAGCACATTCTTTTCAAATGTTCTCATGCCTCATAAACCTCAACAATGTTCTTATTTCTTCAAAACCTCAATCTACTAAGGGACAGCAAATAACTAATAACTAATACCAAACAAATGCATCATATGACTATTTATTTTAATAATTTCACAACTAATCATGTCTTTTCTGAATGATGTTACTTACTCTTGTTAAATCCATGCCCAATTTGAGCTGTGACAAGAGATGTAGGATAACACTGCGCTGCTCTTCCACCGCTCCCAGGTCATCTTCCTTGTTATCATATGTATCCTCCATCTCCTCATCTGCATTTATTTCTTCAGGTTCCTTGAAATTGAACAAAATTCTAGTTTTAAAAGCAATTATTAATATCCATTAAGAATAAAAGTACAAGTGCCAGACTTGAAGATACTTATATTAGGCCTAAGTGAATCTGAGAATAGGCAATAATCTTTCTGAAAATATACTACACCTTTGGCCTTGGAACTGATTTCCTTCAAAGGACCCATTATCACTGCATTGAACATACTGCTGGGGACCATAATTTAAGTTCAAGCTGTTGTGAGAATTAAATATTTGCTTTTTTTCAGGCTAAACTATAAAAATAAATTTAAAAAATGGCTGAATATGTCAAGTGTAACTATTATAACCTTTATTTTGATGTTCACTCATTCTTGGAGCTGTCAGTTGGGGTTGAAGAGAATTGTAGGTACAAGAATGGAAATCCTAAAGTTGCTCATGCAGTAATGACACAAAAAGTTCTCTACACATCTCTTAAATCCAAACAATCAATAAAATAAGCCCTTAAAAAACTGAAAATGTTTACTTTCATCTCAATAGGGCCCTGACTCCAAATAACTTGTTGAGATACTTAATTTTTATTTAAACATCTGTATATGGTTTCAAATCCCTAAATTTTACAGATCCTTATCAGCTGTCAATTTCCATGTTTATTTGGGGTAGTGTCCCATCTCCCTCAGTGGCACACCTGTCAGTATACTTATGCAAGAGAAATTTATATGTTATCTTTTGGTATTCTTTTAGGTTTAACTTAGGAGGACCTAAAAAAAGGAAATGATCTTGTTAATATCTCTCCCCTCCCATAGTCAAATATGATCAAACAATTGAGTCAAACAAACTGTACATCTAGGCAAAGAAAACCAATCCTAATCAAGCACAAAATCAAGAACTTAATCCCCACAAAATATTAAAAACAAAATACAAAAGCAGTGACAGAATTAAAAAATAATGGGATACTGGTCATTATTCTGTCTTTATCTTTCTCCTTTTTCTTCCCCCTTCTACCAGGGAAATCTACAGCAGCTCAGATTCTGATAAGTGAATTAATGGTCTAGCTTATTTCCTTATGTTAAGACTACTGTTTGCTGTATATCAGAATTGCTTCTGTTTTTACAATCTTGAGGAGAGATCTCAAAGGCTTTCTCAATTCCCCATTTCAATGGCTAGCAAATCAGTCAGGAAGTATTTCCTGTTACCTATCCTACAGTATAGTTTAAGAATACTTTTGTATATTTATTCATCATAAAACAGAAGAGAAAGTTGATCCTCCTCCTCTCTATATATGGGATATTAAATATAACAACTATTCATTTGAGAAATATCGAGGAAAAAATGTGTTAGGTCTTAATTAAGTAATATTTTTTAGTCCTCTGAAAAGGTACTGATACATTTGAGGTCATAATCTAGGACACAGATTAAAAATGCAAATACAGCCTTAATATTATACAGTATAAAGTTTACTTCATGGTTTGGAACTTCCTCCAATGAAAATAATATTAAATAAAATGTAACCTGGTAGAAAAACTATTCAGAAAAGTACAATTTTTGTTGTTTTTATAAAAAGTCAAATTACTTATTAGAATATTAAAAAAGGAATTATAGTAATTAGATACTGACTCTAAATCTTGGAGAGAATGGAAGAATTTGGAGTCTCGTTTCTTTTTTTTTAAATACCTCTTCTTTGTCATCATGCCTTTTTTAAAGAAAAGTGTAAGGTAAAAGCATTGTCAAAATTCAAATAAACAGGTTCAAATGCATAAAATCTCTACAAACCCAGGATGACTAGCAATATGAAGGATAAGAACTGTTGAGTTTTTAAGAATTCTTACTATTTCGAGATTCCAAGGTAAAGGGAAACCCCAATATTCTACAAAACTCATATAATCCCATTTTTGTCCTCACTTCAGACTTGGGGGGTACAAAGGAACCATTTGAGCTTCATTCTAACTTCACTAGAGTTTACTTCCTCTCTTTTCTGACAGCAAAACCTCCACTACCATAATATAGCTTGCATAAATACTCATTTCAAAGAGGACATCTGTGAAACTTTTAGAAAATTCAGGTCCATTTTGGTGTGCTTGAGTGGACTTTTACATCTTTGTACTTATAAAAAATATCTCATGTGCTTATCTGTTGTCCATGTACACTGTCCTGATCTCCAGCATGCTTTGTGTACTCATTTAGAAGAATGAAGATATTGGAGTATATGAGCTTCAGTTTACAATTTTTCACTTATAAAATCTATATCAGTCCTGATCTCTCTTAAAAGCTTTGGTTCCACTATTTCCAATTGCTTTTTGTATCCATTTACAATCAAATATCCTCTTCTTACCCTAAATTCAATAGGTTCATAACCCATACTAAACTTTTTTCTCTCAGAAGTTTCTTTCTTCCTAATTTTTTCAGTTTTGTGAATAGCACTGTAATTATATCTAGTAATTTAGGCTAAGAAATTTGGAGTCATCTTTGATCCAACCTTATATTACAAGTCCAAGTGATTTTACATTTAAAATAAACATTTGCCTTCATTTCTACTTCCATTCTCTCCTATCCACCTTTTAATTCTAAGATATCATGTATAACCTATGTTCTCGAACATATCACATCCCTCTCCCATGCTCATGATCCACTGTCTACCACATTAAAACTAAATTCTTCTGCATGATTTTAAGTTCCTTGGTTAGCATACAAATAGTAGGTAACATCTGTTGATCCAGTTCCACTATACTGCACAACTCCAGAGAGACATGATTAACACTGTATTCTATGGAGCAGTGCTTCAGGGAGTATTATTCACATATAGAGCAATGCGGATGGTACCATCTGGAGCTGTAAAATCCAACAACCCTGTAATCATTTCCCACAAGCCAAGTACTCTGCTAAATTCATTTTATCTTCATAACAATCTTATAAAGTATTATTATCCTTGCTTTACAGAAAGGACAGCAAGGCTAAGAGTGGTTAATTAATAGATCACATATTAGTAAATGGCAGAAACTGGTACATAACTATCAGGCAAGCCTCCTCCATAATAAGTATACATGCCCCAGTATCCCATGCATATCCATTATGAGATTCCTTTATTCCTCTTCTCTTCAAATTGTGACCTCCATTCAAAGCCCAATTCCAATCGTTTTTCTCCAAAGCATTTCTCATACTCTACTTAATACTTCTCAATAATTTATCTGAATGCCAATGCCCATATTCCAACTGCCTAAATCACATCAAATAAGAATCCCCTGCCCCCCCCATAAATACTACTTCATACTATGATCTCATTGTTCTAGTATAAATATCATGTATCTCCAAGTAGATTATAAGTCTCTTCAGGGAATGAACTATGTCTTACTTTCCTATTATCTCCTCCAATTTGTAACACTGGACTTGTCATATGGTAGACAACTTAATAAATACTTGCTGGCTGCTTGACTCTACAAATGAGCTATCAAAAGCTAAAACAATAAAGGCATTTTATACATTACTTTTCTTTTTCTCCATCCCTGCCCACACTACCCCATTGTCTGACTCATCAAACCAAGGTCTTTGCCATTAAACCAAGAACTCTGGAAGTCCCTGAGTTATACATTTCTTTTAAGAAGTAATTTGCTAATATATGAATAACCATAAAGTGTTCATTAGTCTTGTTCCTACTTGGTAATATAACCTAAAGACACAACCGAAAGAGAGGGGAAGAAAAAAACAGTTTTATATGCAACAAATGAGAAACAACCTCATATTCAGTAATGGGAACACTAACTCAGTAGCTTACTTCAACCTTCAAAACATTAATTATATAGCCCAAAGCACCACAGAAAAATGGTCATGAGAAATATCAAGTAAAAAGAGCTTAATATAAAACTATGTAATTACGATGACCATGAAAACAGCAGAAGTGAACATAAGGGCAAAAACCCAATATGATCTGTCATAGTGATGGAACTACAGATAAATTAAAATACTCATTAGCTTCTGAAAAATATAGATGAATAAACCTTTTAAACATATTAAACCTTGAGATTGTGTGCTATTTCAGTAGAGTAACACTTAAAATTAGTTTGTTAAGAGTGGTCTTATAACTCACTATTAACTAAATTAAATTTTAAACTTCTGGAAAACAATATTAAATTAAGATAATGGGATAAAAAGCATAAGAGACAATCATCATACAAATAATCTTATTAAAAAACACATGTAATTTTCAAAAATATTTTTATCAAGCAAAAGTAAATCAAAACTAAAAAGGACATATAATTTAACCTGGAAAACATAACATATACAAGTTTAATATAATTGACTTCTTCCAGAGCCAAAGCAGTTTCAAACAGAACAGCAATGTCTAGAGCCTGCAAGAGTGTTGCTCTGGCGTTATACTGAGCTTCATGTTCAATGTAAAGAGAAGTGACTCTTCAACGATTCCTACACCAACAATTTTTTGCACCAAAGCCCTAGTTTACTTTATCTTACCCTTGCAAATAGTCCAGATTCTGCAACGGAGTGCTCTTCCAGGACTGCCACTGGCTTGCTCTGTTCAGTTGCAAAAGTCTGGTCAGCTCCATTTTTATAATGGTTTGATAAAGGTATCTTTGGTTCTAACCACTCGATTGTCGTTCCTGATGAAGTAAGAGAAAACTTTCGCTGAAACTTGCTTATACTCTGCAAAGTTCAGCAGATGTGGATTTTATTAAACAATTTTGTTTTGCGGCTGCAAAACTAAAAGCAATCAACCTGTTAAAAGATCCTGCAAGGTGGCTTCTTGCATCTCATTAGCATGAAAACCGTGATTGGACAACATTTACAAGCGCAACTTGAAACTTGAAATCAGATACTGTTTAAAAGAATCAACCCTAAAAAGACAGAACTCACTTCGTGGGCAAGACTGTGAATCATAAACTGTATTCCCACCCTAAGAGTTGATTTGTTATCCTTTCTATTTGAATCTTGACCATCTTATGACCAAAAGGTACAAAATTAGGCTTTAAAAGACACAATTACAGGAGTCTGGGACTATGAAACAACATAATTTTCTTCATTTTGGAAATGAACCTTATTCTCAGCAGAAATTAACCAATCAGGATAAGCTCCCTGATTCTAATTTAAGAATTGCAAATACATGTCCATTCTTTTTTTTTCCAATCTTATTCAAAAGTCCCATATACTTTTAAACTGAAACGTTCTTCTCCTGAATAAATAATACCTGACCTAGTGAAAAACAGTGGTCACATTTGGAGACCTGTCATCTTTTCAGCTAATGACTCAAAAGTCTCTTGTTACTCTCAACTAGTTTAAAAAGCAGATTCTATGCCTTATCAATAATGGATAATGTTCCATTTGATTTCAGAGGCTGATCTAGGTTTCACAGAAGCTTGGTTATAAAGTGCTACAATAAAGGATTCTCAGACCTCCGCAGCAGAAATTAAAGAAAGTAAGGAATTTACTCATCTATAACAAAATTCCAGACTTCAGTAGAGAAATAAATTACAAAGTACCAAGCAAGCTACTAGAATGCCTTTCCTTGCCACTCAGTTTAGTCTCACTTGGCACTAGAAAGTTCATGGAGCTTGTTTTTTAATTGTAAAGAAACGGAAAAACTTTGCTCCTGTCTTAAAACGTTTATTTTTAATATCAACATTCAGATTTTATTACTTCTTAAAAACTGCACACAAACACAAATTTTAAGGGATCTGTTTTAAGAAATCACTCAACTTATTGGAAACCATAACAAAATTATTTATCAAGCCAATAATTTCGTCTCAGGACTCAACTAAATTAATGATCACTACTGAGTCTTTGAATAATCTTGTGGGGCTAAACACTAATTTGAACTTAGATTTCATTTCTCATTTTTTCTCAAAATTTGAGTGAGAAGGTAATGTAGTTTTCCCCCACAATTATATTATTATTCTCAAGTGACCTGCGAATAAATTTCTAGAGACCTAATTCTGAAAACATGGCAATTTATAGTGAGAAATACCAGTACCAGTTAATTAATTCCTCTAAATATCTACAAGCATATGCTCCAAAAAAACAGTAGTATGGGAGAAAACAACTTTAATGTTTATGATGCATTTCATTTTTAACTAAAAATGCAAACATACTATACATGCTTCATTAAAGATAAAGCAACCATTTAAAAATAAGACTATTATTTCAACTGTACAATTGAAATTGTTAACTAAGAATTTTAAAAATATTTAATCAATAGTATTTAATTAATCAAGTATTTATTGGGTATCTGATATCTAGCACTGTGCTATTTGATGCACTTTTTAAAAATTAAGTAGCATAAACTAGAAACAAATGCTGTTTCATTGTCCTGACAAAATTATTGCCAACACTAGAATTAACCTAAATTGCAGAGTTCAGGACAACTCATCCAAAAAACCAGATTAATGAGGTTTAAAGAAAATCAACCCAGCGAACACAAATAAATACAATAATTTAAATTACCTATAAACTTAACAGAGACTACTGGGAAAGGAAAAAATCCATACATTTCCCCCTAGGAATTGCTTCTTCTGCATGCTAAGCAAAAATACTTTCTCCTTTTGTACTACTTAAATTGTAGAAATATTTTGGTCATTAAGATAAGAAATCATATAAAATGGAAAAAACAGGAAAATACTTGTTATTTTCTAGCCTATGATTAAACAAGAAAAAAGTTAAAACTTAAATTACCATGTATTTTAATTAAAGCCTAAATTATCAACATAGTATTTTAACTTTGTTGATCTGTTAGCATTAGTGTAAATTTTACAAAGCCACCTTGGAAATGACCTAATTGTTCAATATAGGGGAATAGTTACGTAAACTAAAATACACCTATCCCTTTAAAGGAATATAAAGCAGCCATTAAAAAAGTATGTTTAGTAAAAGCATATAATAAACTTAAAATATATTCTTGATACTAAGTGAAAACTGTAGGAGAGAAAGATAAATATCATATATATATATATTCTACTAACAATAGGGCAAAACAAAAACTAAGAAGAAAACAAACTGCTGGAAAGTATACTAATATATTAACAGTGGTGGTTTCTGGTTGGTAGGACAATATGTCCTTGTTTCTTCTTTAAACTCAATGGTAGTTTCTAAATTTTCTATAATGAGTGAGTGTTGCTTTATAATAGGAGGAAATTTATGCTGAACTACTTAGAATTCCTCTAATACGTTAATCTACACTGGTAACTCATAATTTAGGCTCTATTTCTCTTTAGAATATCCTCTCCCTTAACTCGCACTCCCAAAATAACTGGCTATTAGCTTCTCAGGGCTTAGACCTTTTTCTATAAGAAATTCACTTATTCATCCCACAGTATTTTGTGACCACTATTGGTGGCACTTTACATAATGTATTACAATTAAGAATTTACATGTTTCTTTCCCAATCGGACTATGAGTTCCTAAGAACATACATGGTTCAATGGCTTCTGTAGTAGTGCCCTCAACTACACCTACCATTGCCATTTAAAATAGTTTGTCAGTTTGAAACATTGAATCTAGGCACCCAGGAGGATAAGATCCATATCATATACACTTCAAAATCTGACGATAGTAAACTTTTTCCTGAGCAAACTCTCAATATCTTTCTAAAATACCTTTTACAAGGGGAGTTAGCTGGGTGAGAGAACTATAAGCTGTTGTGAAATACTAACTTACTACATTTATACAATATGAGTTTATTCATCTCATTTAATAAAAAAACCTCATTTTCACACTTCCATACATCATTCTTTTCCTCAGTATAGTTAATTTCAATAAATAAAAGTGTGCTCAAATACTAGACAGACATATATTTTCAAACTGAAAGGTGAATGAAAGACTTTTAAATACAGGTGATGTGGATTCTGAATTCAGTTTTTGACGTGTGGAATGTGAGATCTCCAAAGGGATATTCAATATTAGACATTAGACCTAAAACTACTTTAGATTAAAAAGGGGTGGGGAGACACTACAAGAAGGGATTTGTATGACATTAGTGTTTTCTAATTGTTAATTTTTTAAATTAAGATTTTTTAGAGTTAGAGTCAAAATGAATGCAATCATTTCCTTTTGCCCTCAATGTTAAGTCCCACCTTTAATGTCTACCTTACCTGAAGGCAATGAGCCCTTCTGATGTGATGCATGCTGCAACTGGAGAATATGAAAGCAGTCATTTAGGCAGTTCATTGTTGCCATGGAAGTTGCTTTGAGCATTAAGAGGTCCTGGTCTAAGGAACTAAGATGGCCAGAAGCAGGAAGGCATTCAATTCGTCTAATTAAGTCTCTCTGTTGTCCTTCAGCATGAGACATCATCTAAGGAAAATAACAGTTTTGTGGATTTCTCTCATGATTTCCATATAGCATATATATATATACATATAGTCACCATTTAAATGGCCATATTTAGTTTCTGAGCCAGAAATCTATTTTAAATTTGTTTGGCTGTCCTCAACTAATGAGCATTTAATGGTGTTTACCAACTGAGCACAAGATGGCAACCTTTGGCAGCTGCACTTTTTCTTTGGAAGCAACAAAGTTAAAAAGAATTGCCCATTTTAATTAATAGCAAAGATTTACACAGTTATCAAAAAGACAGAATATCTTTAATAGCAGCACCAACTGCTATTCCAAAGTAAAATTAATTCCTGGCCACTTTCTTCTCAGAACTGCCAGTCAGACTCCATTTGAACTGACATTGAACACATGATGATTTACCTGCTTCCTCTTTCCTCATCTAACTTTTAGGCCCCAATAGGCTATTTTTAGAGCAAGTATTGATATAAGCATTTCAGGTTAAAAGAGTTTAATACATTATTCTATTTTTATAATTTTATTGTGGAAACATATATATAACACCAAAATTTCCCAATTTTTTCCCATTTTTAAGTGTACCATCCTGTGACATTAATTACATTTATAATGTTCTGCTACATCACCACCATTCATTACTGAAATTTTCACCACCAAAAAAAAACAACTGTATCCATTAAGCAATAATTCCCATTCTCTCCTCACCTGCAGCCCCTGATAACCTTTAAACTACTTTCTGTCTCTATGACTTTCCATTTGGCCCTCAATACTTACTCCAGATATTGCATGTAAAAGGAATCATACAATTGCTGTTCTTTTGTAGTCTGGTTTATTTCACTTAGCATAATGCTTTCAAGGTTCATCCAGGTTGTAGCATGTATCAGAATGTCATTCCTTTTTACCACTGAAAATATTTCACTATGTGTGTGTATATATATATATATACATATATATATGTTGTATATTGTTTATTCATCATTTGATGGATATTGGGTTGCTTCTACCTCCTGACTATACTGAATAATGCTGCTATTAACAGTGTACAAATATCTGTTCCAAGTTCTTGCTTTCAGTTCTTCTGAGTACACACAAGAAGTAGAACCGTGAAGTTATATTGTACTGCTATGTTCAACTTCTGAAGAACTTCCAAACTGATTTCTAAAGTGGCTGTACCATTTTACAATCCCACCAACAATAAATAAGGGCTCTAATTTCTCTGCATCCTTACCAACACTATTATTTTCTGTTTTTCTGAAAATAATAAACGTCCTCATGGGTGTGAAGGAGTATCTCATTGTGATTTTAATTTGCATTTCCCTGATAACTAATGATGCTAAGCATCTTTTCAAGTGCTTACAGGCCATTTGTATATCCTCTTTGGAGAAATGTCTATTCAAAACCTTTGTCCATTTTTTTAATCAGGTGATTTGTCTTAATGTTGTTCAGTTGTAGCAGTCTTTATATATCCTGGATTTTAAACCCTTATCAGATACATGGTTTCCAAATGTTTTCTCCCATTTTGTAGGTTGTCTTTTCCCTTTCTTAATACTGTCCTTTGACATACAAACTTTCTGATTTTGATGAAGTCCATTCCATCAAAATTTTTTCTTTTATTGCTTGTTCCTTTATGTTATATCTAAGAAATCACTGACAGATTCAATGTTATGAAGGTTTCCCTTTATGCCTTCTTCTAAGAGTTTTATGGTTTTAGCTTTTACGTTTAGGTCCTTAATCCATTTCATTCATTTCTGTATATGGTGTGAAGTAAGAGAATAAGTTATTCTTTAACAGAAGTACTTTTCATTTCTCCTAACAGCAAATGGAATAACCATGACTGAAGAACCACCCAACTTTTTAGATGAAACCTAATTTATTATACTTAATATCAATTGTGAGCAGAAGGCATAAATTATCAAAGTTCTCAAATTGTCATCCTCTGAACACTAGTTTAATTCACATAGAAACTCAATAGTACAGGAATTGTTTAGCTTTCAGAGGCTCATTGCAGATGATTCTTAATACAGGTCATCAGAGAGCTAGTGAAAGAGAGACGTACAATGATTCCACCAAGCAAATCAAATATGTCATACCTGAAATATTCCCTGAAAACTTAGGTAATAGTAAGCGATCAAACAAAAAAACAGTTTTTAAATTAGTAAGGTGGATATGAAAAATATTCATATATACACATTTATACATGCATATATATGTGAACTTTGAGTGTGTATATATGTGTTTGTATACAAATTTTGGGAGAAACTCTCAATAATCTAAATATATTAAAAGGTACAGCCACTTTGGAAAACAGTTTTGCAGTATCTACTAGAATGTAAATGTACTTCATGATCCAACCATTATGTAACCCACATAATAACCAAGAACTAACAAATATAATTACAGCTTAATAAATTGTAACCCACTTGTACCTTCCAACACCCTAATACATCAATGTAGCGAAAAGCTAACAACTGTAACTAAACAGTCTCCTAATAATTTTGTGACCTTGTACTTATCCCCCTCATCTTGTTTTGTAATTTTAAGACCTGCAATACTGCTAACAGCCCCCTTAATGTTATTAAGAAGCTTAAATGAAACCCATCCTAATTCCTGGTCTCTATTGCTAGAAAAAGCCACTTCTAACCAGAATTGACCTGCCTGAGATATTCAGTAGCCTAACCCTTCAATCTATAGAGAAACCTATACCTCACTAAAATACTAAAAATCATGCTCATCATCCCTAAAAAGCAGGAGAAAGATAAAAGATAATGAAGTTAGACTATCCCAAGGGAGGGGCCAAGAGGCAGCTTAGCAAGGTGTGCGTTTTAGTTTGTCCTCCAGAACAACTACTGAATAACCAGAAACAATACAGAACAGCTCCTGGGGCCACGTCAGTGACCAGACACACAGAGTACCCCAGTCTGGACCAGCTGGACTGGCATAAGCCTCCCCAGAACTGTGACCCAAGCCACCACAGCCGGTGCACCTCCCCCACAGGCTGCTTCCCAGAGGGGAAAGGAAAGCGACTTTAACAGCAGCAGGGGCTGAGCCCAACCAAACACCAATTGTGGCATTAATTAACAAATTCTGACTACTAAAAATTGGCCCCCAGCTCAGGAGAACCTGGTCAAAGTGGAGGTTGCTCATTGGGCTGATGGAAAAAGAAGAAAAGAAAAGAAACAGAGGTTTTTGTGGCTGTGTTTCTACAAAGTCTTGACTGCCTTTGGATACAGTCACAAGGCTTCTCAGGCTGCAACTGCCCCAGGCATAGGCAGAAACAAGCTCGTTTGAGGGCTTGTCTGGAGACTGTGCCTTCCCCAGGGGAGGGGTGAAGCCCAACTCAGGTGGAATCCCTCCCTCAAAGAAATTCAGATGCAAGATATGGTAATTTGAAGCCATTAAAACCAGCCTACAACCTCTCCTCTGCCTCCACCACACCCCAGCAGGGACAGTCTGCCAAAGTTAAAGGCACCACATCATCTTATGCTGGTGGGACCTGCAGGCAGACAAGCACCACATACTGGGCAGGATAAGAAAAACAGAGTCCAGAGACTTCACAGGAAAGTCTTTCAACCTGCTGGGTCTCACCCTCAGGGAAAACTGGCGCAGGAGACTCTTTCGCCCTGAGAGGAGGCCAGTTTGGTCTGGGAAAATCCAGGTAGGGTCTATAATACCTACGTAGACCCTCCTAAGGGTGGGGGGAAGAAAGGCACCATACAAGCAGGGCAAGAAACAAAAAAACAAGAACTGAAAAATTCTCCTCTGTTAAACAAAACCTAAGCTAGAGGTCCAGAAAAAGCTGAACTGAATGTCAAAGAACAGATAGACAACAAATTCATCCAGCAAGAAAACCCTAGGTAAAAGAAGTGAAAGCAATCTCCAGAACAAACTAGTTAAGGAAATTAAATGCCTAGATGCCAGCAAAAAATAACAAATCACACTAGGAATATTGAAGATATGGCCCAGTCAAAGGAACAAACCAACAATTCAAATGAGATGCAGGAGCTGAAACAATTAATTCAGAATATATGAACAGACATGGAGAACCTCATCAAAAGCCAAATCAGTGAATTGAGGGAGGATATAACGAAGGCAAGGAATGAACAAAAAGAAGAAATGGAAAGTCTAAAAAATTTAATCACAGAACTTATGGGAATGAAACGCACAGCAGAAGAGATGAAAAAAACAACAGAAACCTACAATGGTAGGTTTCGAGAGGCAGAAGACAGGATTAGTGAACTGGAGAATGGAACATCTGAAATCCAACAAGAAACAGAAACTATAGGGGGAAAATGGAAAAATATGAGTAGGGACTCAGGGAATTGAAAGACAATATGAAGTGCACAAATATATGTGTTGTGGGTGTCCCAGAAGAAGAGAAAGGAAAAGGAGGAAAAAAACTAATGGAGGAAATTATCACTGAAAATTTCCCAACTCTCATGAAAGACGTAAAATTACAGATCCAAGAAGTGCAGCGTACCCCAAAGAGAATAGATCCAAATAGACATACTCCAAGACATTTACTAATCAGAATGTCAGAGGTCAAAGAGAAAGAGAGAATCTTGAAAGCAGCAAGAGAAAAGCAATCCATCACGTACAAGGGAAGCCCAATAACACTATGTGTAGATTTCTCAGCAGAAACCATGGAGACGAGAAGACAGTGGGAGGATATATTTAAATTACTAAAAGAGAAAAATTGCCAACCAAGAATTCTATATTCAGCAAAATTGTCCTTCAAAAATGAGGGAGAAATCAAAACATTTTCAGACAAAAAAATCACTGAGAGAATTTGTGACCAAGAGACAAGCTGTGTAGGAAATACTACAGGGAGTGCTAAAGACAGATACGAAAAGACAAAAGAGAGATGGGGGGAAGAAGATTGTAGAAAGGAAGACTATGAGTAAAGGTAAAAAGAAGGAAAATTAGATATGACATGTAAAATCTAAAAGGCAAAATAGTAGTAGACAGCTCTATTCATACAGTAATAACACTAAATGTTAATGTATTAAACTCCCCAATCAAAAGACACAGACTGGCAGAATGCATTAAAAAACAGGACCCATCTATATGCTGTCTACAGGAAACACATCTTAGATGCAAAGATAAACATAGGTTGAAAGTGAAAGGTTGGGAAAAGATATTTCATGCAAATAACAACCAGAAAAGAGCAGGAGCAGCTATACTAATATCCAACAAATTACACTTTAAATGTAAAACAGTTAAAAGAGACAAGAAGGATGCTATGTACTAATAAAAGGAACAATTCAGCATGAAGACATAACAATCATAAATATTTATGCACCGAACCAGAATGCTCCAAAATACATATGGCAAACACTGAAAACACTGAAAAGAGAAATAGACACATCTACCATAATAGTTGGAGACTTCAAATCACCACTCTCATCAATGGACAGACATCTAGACAGAGGATCAATAAAGAAACAGAGAATTTGAATATTACAATAAATGAGCTAGACTTTAACAGACATTTATAGAACATTACACCCCACAACAGCAGGATACGCTTTTTTCTCAACTGTTCATGGATCATTCTCAAAGACAGACCATATGCTGGGTCACAAAGCAAGTCTCAATAAATTTAGAAAGACTGAAATCATACAAAACACTTTCTCAGATCATAAAGGAATGAAGTTGGAAATCAATAATAGGCAGAGTGCCAAAATATGTGAGGGCTCAACAATGCACTCTTAAACAACCAGTGTGTCAAGGAGGAAATTACAAGAGAAATCAGTAAATATCTCAAGGCAAATGAAAATGAAAACACAACATATCAAAACTTATGGGATGCAGCAAAGGCAGTGCTAAGAGGGAAATTTATTGCCCTATGCCTATATCAAAAAAGAAGGAATGGGCAAAAATTGAGGAATTAACTAATCCCAAAGCAAACTAACACCAACGGAAGCAAAAGGAAACAAATAACAAAGATTAGAGCCGAAATAAATGAAAGTGAGAACATGAAAACAACTGAGAAAAATCAATAAAACCAGAAGCTGGTTCTATGAGAAAATCAGTAAGATTGATGGACCCTTAGCAAGACTGACAAAAAGAAGAAGAGAGAGGATGCAAATAAATAAGATCAGAAATGGAAGAGGAGACATAACCACTGACCCCACAGAAATAAAAGAAGTAATGACAGGATACTATGAACAACTTTATGCTAATAAATACAGCGATGTAGATGAAATGGACAACTTCCTAGAAAGGCATGAACAACCAACTTTGACTTAAGAAGAAATAGACAACCTCAGCAAACCAATCACAAGTAAAGAAATTGAATCAGTCATTAAGAAGCTCCCCAAAAAGAAAAGTCCAGGACCAGATCGCTTCACATGTGAATTCTACCAAACATTCCAGAAAGAATTAGTACCAATACTGCTCAACCTCTTTCAAAAAACTGAAGAAGGGGGAAAGCTACCTAATTCATTCCACGAAGCCAACATCACCCTCATACCAAAGCCAGACAGACATATTACAAAAAAAGAAAACTACAGATCAATCTCTCTAATGAATATAGATGTAAAAATCCTCAACAAAATTCTAGCAAATCGAATCCAGCAACACATTAAAAGAATTATACATCATGACCAGCTGGATTCATCCCAGGTATACAAGGATGGTTCAACATAAGAAAATCAATTAATGTAACACACCATATCAACAAATCAAAACAGAAAAATCACATGATCATCTCAACTGATGCAGAGAAGGCATCTGACAAAATTCAGCATCCTTTCCCATTGAAAACACTTCAAAGGATCTGAATAGAAGGGAACTTCCTTAAAATGATAAAGGGAATATATGAAAAACCCACAGCTAATATCATCCTCAATGGGGAAAAACTGAAAACTTTCCGCCTAAGATCAGGAACAAGACAAGGATGTCCACTATCACCACTGTTATTCAACATTGTGTTGGAAGTTCTAGCCAGAGCAATTAGACAAGAAAAAGAAATAGAAGGCATCAAAATTGGAAAGGAAGAAGTAAAACTATCACTGTTTGCAGATGATATGATACTATATGTCTAAAACCCTGAAAAATCCACAGCAAAACTACTAGAGCTAATAAACGAGTACAGCAAAGTTGCTGGTTACAAGATCAACACTCATGAATCTGTAGTGTTTGTATACACTAGTAATGAACAATCTGAGGGGGAAATCAAGAAACGAATTCCATTTACAATTGCAACCAAAAGAATAAAACATTTAGGAATAAATTTAACTAAAGAGACAAAAGACCTATACAAAGAAAACTACAAGAAATTGTTAAAAGAAATCACAGAAGACCTAAATAGATGGAAGGGCATACCGTGTTCATGGACTGGAAGATTAAATATAGTTAAGATGTCAATTCTATCTAAATTGATTTACAGATTCAATGCAATACCAATCAAAATCCCAACAATTTACTTTTCAGAAATAGAGAAACCAATAAGCAAATTTATCTGGAAGGGCAGGGTGCCCCAAACTGCTAAAAGTACCCTGAGGGAAAAAAATGAAGTCGGAGGTCTCACGCTGCCTGACTTTAAGGCATATTATGAACCTACAGTGGTCAAAACAGCATGGTACTGGCATAAAGATAGATATATTGACCAATGGAATCCAATAGAGTGTTCAGATATAGACCCTCTCATCTATGGACAATTGACCTTTGATAAGGCAGTCAAGCCAACTCACCTGGGACAGAACAGTCTCTTCAATAAATGGTGCTTAGAGAGCTGGATATCCATACACAAAAGAATGAAAGAGGACCCATATCTCACACCCTATACAAAAGTTAACTCAAAAATGGATCAAAGACCTAAACATTAGGTCTAAGACCATAAAACTGTTAGAAGAAAATGGAGGGAAATATCTTATAAATCTTATTCTTGGAGGTGGTTTTATAGACCTTACACCCAAAGCAAGAGCACTGAAGAAAGAAAGAAAGAAATGGGAACGCCTCAAAATTAAACACTTTTGCACATCAAAGAACTTCATCAAGAAAGTGAAAAAAACAGCCTACACAATGGGAGACAATATTTGGAAACAACATATTAGATAAAGATCTAGTGTCCAGAATTTATAAAGAGATTCTTCAAGTCAACAACAAAAAGACAGACAACTCAATTACAAAATGGGCAAAAGGCTTGAACTGACACTTCTCAGAAGAGGAAATACAAATGGACAAAAGGCACACGAAGAGATGTCCAACTTCCCTGGCTATTAGAGAAATGCAAATCAAAACCACAACGAGATATCATCTCACACCCACCAGAATGGCCACTATCAACAAAACAGAAAATGACAAGTGCTGGAGAGGATGTGGAGAAAGAGGCACACTTCAGACTTTCCATTTCTTCTTTCTGTTCATTCCTTGCCTTCTTCATGTCCTCCCTCAATTCATTGATTTGGTTTTTTGATGAGGTTTTCCATTTCTGTTCGTATATTCTGAATTAGTTGTTTCAGCTCCTGTATCTCATTTGAACTATTGGTTTGTTCCTTTGACTGGGCCATATCTTCAATTTTCCTGGTGTGATTTGCTATTTTTTGCTGGCGTCTAGACATTTAATTACCTTAATTAGTTTATTCTGGAGATTGCTTTCACTTCTCTTACCTAGGGTTTTCTTGCTAGATGAGTTTGTTGTCTATCTGTTCTTTGACCTTCAGTTCAGCTTTTTCTAGGCCTCTAGCTTAAGTTTTGTTTAACAGAGGGTAATTTTTCAGTTCTTGTTTTCTTGTTTCTTGTCCTGCTTGTAAGATGTCTTTTCCCTCCCCACCCTTAGGAGGGTCTACATAGGTAATATAGACTCCAGCCCGGTTTTCCTGGACTAAACTGGCCTCCTACCAGGGGGAAGGAGTCACCTGCGTCAGTTTTCCCTGAGGGTGAGACCCAGCAGGTTGAAAGATTTCCTGTGAAGTCTCTGGGCTCTGTTTTTCTTATCCTGCCCAGTATGTGGCGCTTGTCTGCCTGCAGGTCCCACCAGCAAAAGATGTTGCGGCTCCTTTAACTTTGGAAGGCTCTCCCTGCTGGTGTAGTCAGAGGAGAGGTTGTAGGCTGGTTTTAACGGAGAAAGAGGCACATTTATCCACTGTTGGTGGGAATGTCAAATGGTGTAACCGCTGTGGAAGACAGTTTGGCGGTTCCTCAAAAAGCTGAATATGGAATTCCCATATGACCCGGCAATACCATTGCTAGGTGTCTACTCAAAGGACACAAGGGCAAAGACACAAACGGACATTTGCGTACCAGTGTTTATAGCAGCATTATTTACAACTGCAAAGAGATGGAAACAGCCAAAATGTCCATCAGCAGAAGAGTGGCTAAACAAGCTGTGGTATATACATACAAAGGAATATTATGCAGCTGTAAGACAGAATAAAGTTACGAAGTAGGTAACAACATGGATGGACCTTAAGGACATTATGCTGAGTGAGAATAGCCAGAAACAAAAGGACAAATACTGTATGGTCTCACTGATATGAACTGACATTAGTGAATAAACTTGGAATATTTCGCTGGTAACAGAGACCATCAGGAGATAGAAATAGGGTAAGATATTGGGTAATTGGAGCTGAAGGGATACAGATTGTGCAGGAGGACTGAATATAAAAACTCAGAAATGGACGGCCCAATACTACCTAACTGTAATACAATTATGTTAAAACACTGAATGAAGCTGCATGTGAGAATGATAGAGCGAGGAGGGCTGGCGGCGTAAATGAAATCAGAAAGAAGATAGATGTTAAGGATTGAGATGGTATAATCTAGGAATGCCTAGAATGTATAATAATAGTGACTAAATGTACAAATTTTAAAAATGTTTGTGCATGAGGAAGAACAAAGGAATGTCATTACTTCAGGGTGCTGAAAACAAATGGTAATTAATATTTTAAAATTTCACCTTGTGTGAGACTAAAGCAAAAAATGTTTATTTGGTACAAAATTTATATTTTGACTAGTGCATTTCTAATATAACTTATGTAGATAGCTTGATTGAACACCATAAGTACTTGGAATCTTGAATAGGACATGAGATTTTGTTGGTTTGTCCAGAGTGATGCCCCGATGAATCCCAGAATGATTCGATCAGTGAGCGGAAAAGTATTTGCAAGCCCCCTTTGGGGAATGGTGAGAAGGGGGAGAAATTCAACTTCCCCAAGTTGAATTCTTGATATTCTCATAAGCAGTGTGGACAACCAAAGCTATAGGCTGAGCCCCCAACCTTGGGGTTTGTTCATATGAAACTTAACCCCATAAAGGATAGGTCAAGTCTACTTAAAATTTAGGCCTAAGAGTCACCCCCAAGAGATCCTCTTTTGTTGCTCAGATGTGGTCTCTCTCTCCAGCCAACACAACAAGCAAACTCACCACCCTCCCCCTGTCTACGTGGGACATGACTCCCAGGAGTGTGGACCCTCCTGGCAACGTGGGACAGATATCCTAGAATGAGCTGAGACTCAACATTAAGGGATTGAGAAAAACCCTAGAATGAGCTGAGACTCAGCATCAAGGAATTGACAAAACCTTTTAGACCAGAAGGGGGAAGAGTGAAATGAGACAAAGTGTCAATGGCTGAGAGATTCCAAACAGAGTCGAGAGGTTATCCTGAAGGTTATTCTTATGCATTAAGTAGATATCACCTTGTTATTCAAGACCTAGTGGAGAGGCTGGAGGGAACTGCCTGAAAATGTAGAGCTGTGTTCCAGTAGCCAAGTTTCTTGAGGATGATTGAATAATGATATAGCTTTCACATTGTGACTGTGTGATTGTGAAAACCTTGTGTCTGATGCTCCTTTTTTCTACTTTGTCAACAGACGAGTAGAACATATGGAATAAAAATAAATAATAGGGGGAACAAATGTTAAAATAAATTTAGTTTGAAATGCTAGTGATCAATGAAAGCGAGGGGTAAGGGGTATGGTATGTATAACCTTTTTTTTCCCTCTTTTTTGGTTTTATTTCTTTTTCTGTTGTCTTTTTATTTCTTTTTCTGAATTGATGCAAATGTCCTAAGAAATGATGAATATGGAACTAAGTGATGATATTGTGAAATACTGATTATATATGTAGAACGGAATGATCACATGTTAATGTTTTAGTTCATTTGTTGTTAAATTTTTTTAAATTAATAAATAAATAAATTTAAAAAAAACTAAAAATAAGATAATGGAGTTATACAGAGAAGGTAGGGTTTAACAAATGAGTATGATGCTGAATCAACATATTGGTATTTAGGTTAGTTTCCAATGTCTTAGAGCAGCTAGATGTAAAAACCTAAAATTATAGAATTGTAACCCATACCAAACTCTGAGATCTGTTCTGCAACTAATTGTTGCAATGTGCTTTGAAATGCATTGCTTTTTTGTATATTTGCCATTTTTCACAAAAAAGAAAAAGTAAGGTCAATAGTGATAAAAAAAAGAATAGGAGAAAGATCAGAGGTTATGGTGGTTGTCATTTTAACAGCTTTACAGAATCTCAGCATGTTGAAACTCATTATTTTTGCTTATTTCACTCCATTCTGAGGATTAAGATTATTTGAAATTTTTCACAGATATTATACATGTGTCTGCCAAGCACATCTTAGTATACTTTTCCCCCTTTTTGGCTTCTTGTGTTGAGAAATATTCCACAAACTGAAGTGACCACATCAATGCGTGTGAACAATTTCATAACTCTTGTTAAACTTACTTGATAGGTCTCAAGAAAGACAAAGCCAATTTACAGCACAGGCCAGCTGTGGATATATGCCTCTTTTATAAGATCTGCTTCTAACTGGGCTTTGCCTATATGAAGTCTATAAAATTATTGCAAACCAAAAAGAAAAGGTGATAGTGGAGTTATACTGAGAAGGTATGGTTTAACAAACGAATGTGACTATTGAATCATTATACTGATATTTCTTTTAGCAGCATCATGTTCGATCATATGTTTATACCACTGTTTGCCAATCTACTTCTCAGTCAGTGCATCTTTCAGCCACCTCTATCTTCTTGGCCTCATGTGTGATGTCCAAAGTTAACAGTCCATCAACACTCTCAATTTAAGATAATTTCACTGTTCCCAAGAGTGATATTTCTTTTAGTCTCTAATATTATAGAGCAGCTAGAACTAAAAACCTAAAATTTTGGAATTGTAACCCATACCAAACTGTGAAATCTGTTCTGCAACTAATTGTTGCAATGTGTTTTGAAATTTATTGCTTTTTGGTATATGTTATTTTTCACAAAAAAAAGAAAACAAACAAAGGAAAATCACCAAAAAGAACATTTAAATTCACAAACCATTAAATCCCCAGAGATAACCATGCTATATTATTTGGAAGGTACACTTCCACCCTTTTATTTCTCCTTGTGTTTTCTCATTAAGCATGTAATAATATTATGCATACTGTTTTGCAACTTTTCACTTAAACTACATCTAACTTTTCCTACATCATTAAATACGTTATACACATAAAAAAAAAAGCACTGCCATCATCATGTTAAGGTTGCTGTTTTCTTACATGCATCTTATGATTTAAACTATTTGCGCATACTCAACAGACTATCTCAAACCTAGAGCTAACATACTCATTACCATAAGCCCACCTTTGCCAAAATGCTATAAAACTTTCAGAGCCTTTTCATTTTCAATTCAATGTGACAGATCTGAGGCTTGCAAGCCTCCTAGTCTCCTTATATTGTGCTTTATAATAAATCTCTTTTACACCTTGAAACCCTATGTTACAGGATTGATCACTGTATACATCAGGCAGCATAGCCACATTTTGTCCAGCAAAAATTATACTTTTAGATATATACTCAATAGATATATATACATATGTCTATCAACCCAAATGTCCAACAATATCGGACATAATATAAAATATTATGGTATTATAGTATATTACATTGAATATTATGTAGTAATAAAAAGAAAGGAACTGTTAATCATCCATTGGTAAACCTCAAAAATATAACACTGACTGAAAAGAAGCAAGGCACAAAAGAGAGCATTCTTTATGAGTCCAGTTTTAGAACTTTCAAAAATAGGCAAAACAAGTTAAGACAGTGGGAGGGGGTGTAGTGA
>PVIY010033290.1:0-28202 GCA_004026745.1 Myrmecophaga tridactyla | reverse complement strand
GCTGGGCTCACCCGCCCGGGGCGCTGCTCGCCTTCCCCATCAGGTCACACCTGGCCTCGGACCCGCCCTGGGGGCAGCTGACAGGGACCCCCACACCCCAGCTACTCCTGGGGCCTGAGGCAGTACAGGCCACTGCCCAGTGACAGGCGGTCTCAGGGAAGGTGGGGGCAGGGGTGGGGGTGGGCGGCCCGCCTTCTGGGTCCCTAGAGTGGAGTGGGGTCCTGTCCCGGCGTCCACCCCAGGAGAACGTGCTGCCCCTGGGGGCTTTCAGGGTGCGAGCCAGGCCTGCATGCAGAACTGAGGTGCAGGGTGAGCCCGCTCCTGGCCGCGGGCATTGGATCCTTGGCGGGGGTGGATGATGGGGATGTGTTAAGTGGTTAGAACAAAAGGAGTAGGTGCCGGGTGCCAAGACTGGGGTGAGCTCCGGGCTGCTGGGCACCCACGGCAGGGACCCCTGACCCGTCTGGGCCGCACCTCAGGTGTCCGGTGAGGGCAGGCCGCGGCGAAGAGCAGGGAAGGAAGAGGAAGCGGGGGCGCGAGCCGGAGCGCGGGGATGGAGACCCGGGTTCCCCGCGACCCAGCACACCCCACCCCAGCACACTTCCGGGCCCCGCCCTTTCACTGCCCGCCTTCCCCCCAACCCCCACTCCCGGCCCCAAGTCCGGGACCCTGGGGTTCCCTGGGCAAATGGAGCCGCTAGCAGCAGTTCAGGGACCAAAGGGAGCTTAAAAGCACAGAGAGGAAAACACGAAAGTGATGTCGTGGTAAGTGATCTGGGACTCAGTCCCCTTCCGAGGGCCGGGGTCTCTCACAGAGGCCTGACAGACTGACAGACGGCCCCCGGAACAGGGGGGCGGGGGCGCAGCCAAGGTGAGGAGGGTCTGGCACCTCTCGGAGCCCCCGGTCCGCCAGTAGGGCCGCAGCGCCGCCTCCCCGTCTCCCCAGGCGTTGTCCCTCTCCGAGGCTGTGCGGGGCCCCGCCTGGTGTGAGCCTGAGACGCGCCGCTGGCCCAAGGGTGCTGCAGGTGGCACTGTCCTGCCCTGGGAGTCGCCCGGGCTCACGGGAGCCAGAGGACGGTGGACCCCGCAGGAGGACTTGGGGTCAGGGACAGGTTGGGGGTGGAGGCAGCTGCCCCCTATCCTGGGTTCGGCTGCGGTTCTGTGCACGCGCATAGGGTAAGGCGCGACTCAAATGCCGACCACCTGCCGAGTCCCGCAGAAATGGTGGAGAGGTGCCAGCCCCTGAAGCTCAGCATCCAGGCCCCAGCCACTGATGGATGGATGGGTGGGGCCCTGTGGCTGTGGGGTGGGGGCAGGAAGCACTGCTGGGGACCAAAGGTGAGGCTGGGAGCTCCCCTAGAAGCAGCTCCCCTTCCCCCCCCTCCATTTCTTCCCCTCTGGCGGGTCCTTCTTGGACTGCAGGGAGGACATAGAAAGCCCAAGGAGCCGCAGGCCAAGCTGGCTCGGTCCTGACCACCCCATCCCCCCGTGCCACCGCCCCACCCACCTCTCCCGCAAAGGGAACAGGAGGGGCTCACCTACTGGGGGTGAGCAGTTGCCAGGAGGGACCAGCAGCTGGGCTGGGGGGAGAAGTGGGGCTGGAAACCTCAGCCAGGCAAGAGCAGCTTTCCCTGGGGTCCGCGACCTCAGATCCGCAAAATAACGTCGATGGCACCCCGCAGGCCCCTGGGCTCGAGGGGGGTGGGGCTTGGCACTCGGAGCTGGAACAGGCCAACCCAGACCCAGGCAGTCTTTGTGGCCAGCACCCCTGTCCTCAGGAGAAGCCCTTCCTCATGTGGGACCTGAGACCTCAAAGAAAGTTCTGACGTCCCCAAGGACAGGAGGCGGGGCATGGTCTGTAGGAGACAGCCCCGAGATCCCTGAGTTTGGGAGTGGGAAGTGGGAGGAAAGTGCTGTGGGGAGGTGCGTGGCAGGGCTGGGGGAGGGGGGCAGAGGGAAAATTCCGGGGTGCATCTGCAGGAATAAGCCAGATTCTGACGTGTCACTCCCGAGAAACACGGGTGAGTCAGGCCATTAGTCAGCTATTCTCACCGGGACCAGGTGAGATCGTGCTGGGACTGCGATGTGTTTGATTTTTATAAAAATATTTAATAATCTCTACTTAAACATTCAAAAATTAGATAAAACAATCTAGTTCTACTTGAATAATTGTATTTAAAAATAATATTCAAGAAAGTGAAGAAACAAACTAAAAAATAGGAGAAAATATTTGGAAAGCACATATCTGATAAGAGGTTTTGTTTTTTTTTGAACTTTTTTATTGTACAGTATAACATATATACAAAACAAAGAAATAAAAAGCAATTGTTTTTAAAGCACTGTTTAACAAGTAGTTACAGGACAGTGCCCACAGTTTGTCATGGGTTTCCATATAATGCTCTCAGATTTTTCCTTCTAGCTGCTCCAGAATATAGGAGTAGAGAAGGCTTTAGTATTTTTTTGACATCACCATCGACTTCGTACCTTCTTTTTTGTGAAAAATGACATATATACAAAAACAGCAATAAATTTCAAAGCACAGCACCACAATTAGTTGTAAAACAGATTTCAGAGTATAACATGGGTTACTATTCCACAATTTTAGGCTTTTACTTCTAGCTGCTCTAAGATACTGGAGACTAAAAGAGATATCAATTTAATGATTCAGCATTCATATTCATTTGTTAAATCCTATCTTCACTGTATAACTCCACCATCACCTTTTATCTTTCCATCCCTCTCTTTAAGGGTGTTCGGGCTATGGCCATTCTAACTTTTTCATGTTGGAAGGGGCTGTTAGTAATATGGGGTAGGGGGATGGAACTAGCTGATGTTCTGGAGAGGCTGGGCCCTCTAGTTTTCAGGACTTATCTGGACCAGGGGCCCATCTTGAGGTTGTAGGTTTCTGGAAAGTTATTCTCGTGCATGGAACCCTTGTGGAATCTTATATATTGCTCTAGGTGTTCTTTAGAATTGGCTGGAATGGTCCTGGTTGGGGGTTGGCAGGTTATGACAGGTAGCAAGGTCTACCTGAAGCTTGCACAAGAGCAACCTCCAGAGTAGCCTCTTGACTCTATTTGAGCTCTTTCTGCCACTGATACTTATATTAGTTACACTTTTTTCCCCCTTTGGGTCAGGATGGCATTGTTGATCCCATAGTGCCAGGGCCAGATTCGTCCCTGGGAGCCATCTCCACGTCACCAGGGAGACTTTCACACCTGGATGTCATGTCCCATGTAGCGGGGAGGGCAATGATTTCACTACAGAGTTGGGCTTAGAAAGACTGAGACCACATCTGAGCAACAACAGAGGTCCTCCAGGAGTAACTCTTAGGCATACATATAAGTAGTCTAAGCTTTTCCACTACCTATTTAACTTCACAAGAGTAAGCCTCAGGATTGAAGGCATGGCCTATTTGGGTGTCCCTAAAGTTTGACACAGTATTAGGGGATTCCCTGATGGTAAAGTTTAATAGTTCCATATTCTTTTTTCCCATCCCATAAGGGACTTTGCCAATACTTTTTGATTATCTGCTTAATATACTTCAGGATGTTTCCAGGCATTACAATAATCTATACAGGATTAAAGGACCTTGTGTTAGTTAGATTCAGTTGTCAACTTGGCCAGGTGAGCATACCTAGTCTTATTGCTGCGGGCATAAGCCAACGGTATGTCAACCTAGGAGGTGTGTCTGCTGCAATGAGTGACGTTTGACTTAATTGGCTGGTGCTTAAATGAGAGAGCGCAATGTAGCACAGCCTAAGCAGCTCGGCATTCCTCATCTCAGCACTTGCAGCTCAGCCCAGGCCTTTGGAGATGCAGAAAGAAGTCACCCCAGGGAAAGTTGTTGGAACCCAGGGGCCTGGAGAGAAGACCAGCAGAGACCATCCTGTGCCATCCACGTAAGAAAGAACCTCAGTGGAAAGTTAGCTGCCTTTCCTCTGAAGAACCAACAAAATAAATCCCCTTTTATTAAAAGCCAATCCGTCTCTGGTGTGTAGCATTTCGGCAGCTAGCAAACTAGAACAGACCTCTTTCTTATTCTGGGCTCCCTGTGTTTCAAGTGTTCAAATGAGCTAAACACATAGGTTGAGTTAGATTATGCCCTACAGAAAATTTCAGTCTCATAAGAGTTTAAGATGCAGAAAACTTAAAAAGAATTCCTATAACTCAAAGACAAAAACACTAACAACCCAATTAAAAATGGGCATAGGATTTGAAAAGACACTTCTCCAAAGAAAAAATTTAAATGGCCTATAAGGATGCAAAAGGATACTTCATATCATTAACTGTTAGAGAAATGCAAATTAAAACTACAATGAGATGTCACCTCACACCCACTAGGATGGCTATTTTAGGGTTTTTTAAAATTGTGAAATATATATACAAAAAAGCAACAAATTTCAAAATATATTTTATCAATTAGTTATAGAACAGATTTCAGACTGTGGTATTGGTTACAATTCCACAATTTTAGTTTTTTCCTTCTAGCTGCTCCAAGACACTGGAGACTGGAGGAAATACCAATATAATGATTCAGCACTCATACTCATTTGTTAAACACAACCTTCTCAGCATAACTCCAACATCACCTTGGATCTCTCTCCTACTCTTAAGGGGTTTTGGGGGCTATGCCCATTCTAACATTTTTCATGCTGGAAAACGCTATCAATAGGGGATGGGGGTTGGAACTAGTTGATGTTCTAGAGAGTCTGGCTCCTCTGGGTTTCAGGACTTATCTGGCCTAGTTGTAGGTTTCTGTAAAGTAAACTTATTACATGCAACGTTTGTAGACTCTCAGATAAAACCCTAGGTGTTCTTTAGGGTTGGCAGGAATCGTTTTGGTTGGGGCTTGGAAAACCATGGTAAATAGCAATATATAAGTAAAGCTAGCATAAGAGTAGCCTCCAGAGTAGCCTCTTGACTTATTTGAACTCTTTTAGCCACTGATACCTTATTTTGTTACAATTCTTTCCCTCCTTTTGATCAGGAAGGCATTGTTGATCCCATGATGCCAGGGCCAGGCTCATCCCTGGGAGTTATGTCCCACTTTGCCAGGGACACTTTCATGCCTGGATGTCCTGTCTCATGTAGTGGGGAATGTAATGATTTTCCTTGCAGAATTGGGCTTAGAGAGAGAGGGGCACATCTGAGAAATAAGAGAGGTCCCCCAGAAATAACGCTTAGGCACACCTATGGGTAGTCTAAGCTTCTCTGCTACATACATAAGCTTCATAAGAACAAGCCTCAAGATCAAGGGCTTGGCCTATTGACATGGGAGTCCCTAATTTTTGAAATAGTGTCAGGGTTTTCTTGGTGGTAAAGTTTAATAGTTTCATGTCTTTTCCCCAAAGTACTTTTTAATTATCTGCCCAAAATATTCTGGGATGTACCCAGGCATCCATGAAACTATACAGAATTACCAGCCCTCATTCTCGTTCTGGGCTCCCTGTATTTAGTTTTGTTTAAATGATCTATGGAACAGGTTGAGTTAGATTATGTGTGACAGAAAATTTAAGTTTTGGACAAAATAAACCTCTCTTCCTTTGGTCTCATAGAGTAGATGAAGTTTGAAAATACAATGTCCTCTTTACCCCCGTATTTTGATTTACCTTAGTCCCTTCCAGATCAGCTTCATTCTTATCTCTAAATGACACCTTATCTCTTTTTTTGTTTCTTTGATAGTTATTGCATGTAGTAATGCCAACTTTCAGAGCTGCAGAATACCTACTCTGAGCCTTAGCTGTCACACAGTGTATTAGCTAGGGTTCTCTAGAGAAACAGAATCAACAGGAGAGATCCGTAGATGCAAAATTTATAAAAATGTCTCATGTAACCATGGGAATGCAGAGTCCAGGGTCTGTAGGGCAGGCTGCAAGCTGGCAACTGATGAAGGTCCTCAACGAAGGCCAGGAGAGGCTGGCTGGGCAACCGTGGGAATGTAAGGGTCCAAGGTCTGTAGGGCAGGCTGTGAAGCTGTGGGTCTGGACGAGCTCCACAGGAGAGGCTCACCAGCTGAAGCAGGAAGGAAGGACTGTTTCTTCTGAATCTTCCTTAAAAGCCTTTTGGTGATTAGATTAAATATCACTCATTGCAGAAGACATTCCTCTTACCTGATTACACACAATCAGCTGTGGATGCAGGTGACATAATCATGATTTAAGTCCATGAAATGTCCTCATAGCAACAGACAGGCCAGCGCTTGCCTGACCAGACGACCGTGTGCCACCACCTGGCCAAGTAGACACATGAACCTGACCATGACAGTCCACCCCTTATCAACTTGGCAGTTATACACATCACCTTAAACCATACTTAATCTCTAAATAGAAAACAATAACAGACACATTTTGTCCTCACCTAACAATACTCAACTCTCTTGCATACAACTGGAAATGCATTAAATCTCCCCAGAATAGGGTGCAAGTCCTTGGGTAATATTCACTCTTAAACTTGATATCTTACAACTTAAATACCATAACATGAACAAAACAGTATTATAGTCCTCATTTCTGTAACTGATCATGTGGTCATAGTTCATATTTATCACTACCTGCTTCCACTATCCATTCCATGTGCCCATTTCCTTCAGCAAGCACTTCAGGTGGCTGTGGTTCTTTGCCTGGTGGGGTGACCCAAACCTTCATTCCTGAAGTTTGAGAGTCATGAGTAGTCCTGCCTGCGTTGAGTTGTTGCAGTTTTTCATTGATTTTAATCACAGGGCATGGTAGTACTAATAAATGCCCTAGAGGATCTCCTATATTCCAGGAAAACCCTTCTTTACCTCCATTGCGTAGTTGCAGTCCTATTTCTTCCTCATAGTCAGTGTCAGTCACCCCAACCGGTAATGTAATCCCCTTCTTGGCTTGTTGATCCAGAGGCCTGAGTAGCCCAAAGTGACCAGGTGGCAGTCTTAGATTCCAGTTCAATGGAATCGTTGTTTCTCCTGGTGGAAGCACTTCTCCTTCTGGAACTAAAACCTGCAGACCAGCAGTGTTCAAGCTCTTGGGACAGGAAGCAAAAATTTTCCTATTGGATCACTAGGGGTAATAGTGAATGGTGCCACTCCCATTTCCACCCCTTGATTCCTGGACCCATGGATCCTGGCTATGAGAGAAACAGAACCATACAATGGACGCTGATTCAGAGCACACACAGCCTCCTGGAGAACATCACTCCATCCCTGCAATGTAGTGCCACCTAGTTGGCACTGTAATTGAGTTTTCAAAAGACTATTCCACCATTCTATCAATCCAGCTGCTTCTGGATTATGGGGAACATGGTAAGGTCAGAGAATTCCATGAGCATGTGCCCATTCCCGCACTCCATTTGCTGTGAAGTGGTTTCCTTGATCAGAAGCAATACTGTGTGGAAAACCATGATGATGGATAAGGCATTCCGTAAGTCCATGGGTGGTAGTTTTGGCAAAAAGCATCGTGTGCAGGGAAAGCAAACACATATCCAGAATATGTGCCTATTCCAGTTAGAACAAATCACTGCCCCTTCTATTATGGGAGTGATCCAATGTAATCAACTTGCCACCATGTCACCGGCTGATCACCTCAGGGAATGGTGCCATATTGGGGGCTGAGTGTGGGTCTCTGCTACTGGCAGATTGGGCACTCAGCAGTGGCTGTAGCCAGGTCAGCCTTGACCAACATGAAGTCCATGTTGCTGAGCCCATGCATAACCTCCATCCCTACCACCATGATCACTTTGTTCATTATTCCCATTGGGCAATGACAGGAGTTGCTGGGGAAAGGGGCTGACTAGTATCCACAGAACAGGTCATCTTATCCACTCGGTTATTAAAACCTTCTTCTGCTGAAGTCACCCTCTGGTGCACATTCACATGGGACACAAATATCTTCAAGTTTTTAGCCCAGTCAGAAAGGTCTATCCACATACCTCTTCCCCAGATTTCTTTGTCACCAATTTTCCAATCATGCTCTTTCCAAGTCTCTGATCATCCAGCCAAACCATTAGCAACAGCCCATGAGTCAGTATACAAATGCGCCTCTGGCCAGGTGTCCTTCCAAGCAAAATGAACAACCAGGTGCACTGCTCAAAGCTCTGCCCTCTGGGAGAATTTCCCCTCACCACTGTCCCTCAGGGACATCCCAGAAGGGGGTTGTAGTGCTGCACTGTCCACTTTCGGGTGGTACGTACATGCTGTGCAGAACTATCTGTAAACCAGGCCCAAGTTTTCTCTTCCTGAGTCATTTCACTGTAAGGGACTCCCCAAGAGGCCATAGCTTAGGTGTGAGAAAGAAAAGGGAATGTGGAAGGAATGCAGGCCATGGGCATTTGGGCCACTTCCTCATGTAACTTACTTGTGCCGTCAGGACCTGCTCTGGCCCTGTCTCGTATATACCATTTCCATTTTATGATGGAGTGCTGCTGTGCATGCCCAACTTTATGGCTTGGTGGGTCAGACAACACCCAGCTCATGATAAGCAACTCAGGTCTCATGGTAACTTGGTGGCCCATGGTTAAGCATTCAGTCTCTACTAAGGCCCAGTAGCAGGCCAAAAGCTGTTTCTCAAAAGGAGAGTAGTTATCTGCAGCACATGGTAAGGCGTTGCTCCAAAATCCTAAGGGTCTACATTGTGATTCTCCTATAGGGACCTGCTAAAGCCTCCAGACAGCATCTTTATTTGCCACGGACACTTCTAGCACCATTGGATCTGCTGGATCATATGGCCCAAGGGGCAGAGCAGAATGTACAGCAGCCTGGACCTGAAAGCCTCCTTTTGTTTGGGTCCCCACTCAAAATTGGTTGCTTTTCTGGTCACTCAACAAATCAGCCAGAGTAGTACGCCCAAATGAGGAATATGTTGTCCAAAGAGACCAACTAGGCATTGAACCTCTTTTTTGGTCATAGGAGGGGTCAGATGCAGCAACTTATCCTTCACCTTAGAACAGATATCTTGACATGCCCCACACCATTGGACACAAAAATTCCACTGAGGTGGAAGGCCCTGTATTTTTGTTGGATTTATCTCCCATCCTCTGACACACAAATGCCTTACCAATAAGACTAGAGTAGTTGCTACTTTTTGCTCACTAGGTCCAACCAACATGATATCAATATAATGGACCAGTGTGATGTCTTGTGGGTGGGGGGAGAAATGATCAAGTTCCCTGTGGACAAGATTATGACATATAACCCTGAGGTAGGACAGTGAAAGTATATTACTGACCTTGCCAGCTGAAAGCAAACTGTTTCTGGTGGTCCTTACTAACAGCTACTGAGAAAAAAGAGTTTGCCATATCAATAGCTGCATACCAGGTAACAGGCAATGTGTTGATTGCTCAAACAAAGATACCATATCTGGAACAGCAGCTGCAATTGAAGTAATCACCTGGTTGAGCTTATGATAATCCACTGTCATCCTCCAAGACCCATCTGATTTCTGCACAGGCCAAACAGGAGAGTTGAATGGGGATGTGGTGGGACTCACCACCCCTGCATCCTTCAAGTCCTTAAAAGTGGCAGTGATCACTGCAATCCCTCCAGGAATCCAATATTGCTTCTCATTTACTATTTTGCTAGGTCGGGGTATTTCCAGTGGCTTCCACTTGGCCTTTCCTACCATAATAGCCCTCACTCCATGAGTCAGAGAGCCAATGTAGGAATTCTGCCAGTTGCTCAGTAGGTCTTCGCCAATTATGCATTCTGGAACTGAGGAAGTAACTACAGAATGAGTCCAGGGGCCCACTGGACCCACTATGAGATGGACCTGAGCTAAAACTCCATCGATCACCTGACATCCATAAGACTGGTGGATCAGAGTGACGTTTGGGTCCCCTGGAATTAATGTCATTTCTGAGCCAGTGTCTAATAAGCCCCGAAATATCTGATCATTTCCTTTTCCTCAATGCATAGTTATCCTGGTAAAAGGCCATCAGTCTCCTTGGGTAAGGCTTGGAGGAAGATTAACAGTATAAATTTGTGGCAGTGTAACAGGGTTCTCCCCCAAAGGGACCTGCCCTCCCCTTCATTCAAGGGCTCTGGGTTTGTAAACTGTCTCAAGTCTGGAAATTGCTTAAGGGTCTGTAACTCTCTCTCTCTCTTTTTTAACTTTAACTTTTTAAATTTTATAGTATAACATATATATAAAGCAAAGAAATAAAAAAGCAAAAGTTTTCAAAGCATTCTTCAAAATGTGGTTACAGGATAGATTCCAGAGTTTGTCGTGGGCTACCATACAATCCTCTCATATTATTCCTTCTAGCTGCCCCAGAATATAGGAGGATAGAGTGCTTAAATACTTTTTTATCATCACAATTGACTTTTTTCCTTCTTATTTTTTTGTGAACAATAACATAGATATAAAAAGCTATAAATTTCAAAGCACAACATCATAATTAGTTGTAGAACATATTTCAGACTTTGACATGGGTTACAATTTCAAAATTTTAGGTTTTTGCTACTAGCTGCTCTAAAACACTGGGGACTCAAAGACGTATCAATTTAATGATTCAACATTCATATTCATTTGTTAAGTCCTATCTTCTATGTATAATTCCACCATCACCTTTGATCTTTCCAAACTTCTCTTTGGGGTTGTTTGGGCTATGTCAATTCTAAATTTCTGATGTCGGAAGGGTCTGTCACTAATATGGGGTAGGGAGATGGAACTATCTGATGTTCTGGAGAGGCTGGGCTAGGTTTCAGGACTTATCTGGACAAGAGACCCATCTGGAGGTTGTAGGTTTCTGGAAAGCTACTCTCATGCATGGAACCCTTGTCGAATCTTATATATTGCCCTAGGTGTTCTTTAGAATTGGCTGGAATGGTCCTGGTCGGGGGTTGGCAGGTTATGACAGGTAGCAAGGTCTATATGAAGCTTGCATAAGAGAATCTTCAGATAGCCTCTCGACTCTATTTGAACTCTCTCTGCCTCCGACACTTTATTAATTACACTTCTTTTCCCTCTTTTGGTCAGGATGGAATTGTTGATCCGCAGTGCCAGGTCTGGATTCATCCCTGGGAGTCCTCTCCCATGTCACCAGAGAGACTTTCTCCCCTGGATGTTATGTCCCATGTAAGGGAGAGGGCAATGATTTCACTGCAGAGTTGGGCTTAGAGAGACTGAGGCCACATCTGAGCAACAAAAGAGGTCCTCCAGAAGTAACTCTTAGGCATGCCTATAGGTAGGCTAAACTTCTCTGCTACCTACATAAACTTTACAAGAGTAAGTCTCAGGATTGAGGGCATGGCCTAAAGATTTGGGTATCACTAAGGTTTGACACAACATCAGGGGATTCCTTGGTGGTAAGGTTTAATAGTTCCATAGTCTTTCTCCCCTCCCTCAGGGGACTTTGCCAATACTTTTTGATTATCTGCTTAATATACTCCAGGATGTTTCCAGGTATTACAATAATCTATACAGCATTAAAGGACCTCTTTCTTATTCTGTGCTTCCTGTGTTTCAGTTGTTCAAATGAGCTATACAGATAGATTGAATTAGATTATGCACTACAGAAAATTTCAGTTCCAGATCAAATAAACCTTTCTTCCATTGATCTCAAAGAATATGTGTGGTTCTAAAATATAGACACTGTCTTCCTTACCCCTATGTTCTGAATTACTTTAACCCCAACCTGTTCGGCTTCATTCTTATCTCTAAATATCAGGTTATATATATACATACATATATATATATAACAGCCTCTAAAAATCCAGACATAATAATCACCACTCCAGACTTATTGTTTCTGCTCTAAAAGCTTACAATCTAGGCCCTCGTTTTCTTATAAGCATTTTCTAAAGGTGACCATACCATTGTTTTTTGTTTGTTTGTTTCTGGCTTATTTTGCCTTGCCAAATGTCCCAAATGTTCATTCACATCGTTGCATGCCTCACGACATTGCTCCTTTTTGTAGCAGCACAACCTTCATTCATAAGTATACACCATTATTCGCCAATCTACTTCTCCATCAGTGCATCTCTCAGCCACCTGCATTCATCTGGCATCATGTAGAGAGCCCAAAGTCCACAGTCTATCAACATTCTCAATTTTAGGTAATTTCATTGTTCCCAAGAAAAAGAAAACCAATAAACACACCCTCAGCAAATAGGAAATCTAAGCCTCCTCTTAACTCCTGCCCTCACCCCATTATTTACCTCTGCTGTTGCTGTGGTAGTGCTGATGGTTTACTTTTGAAAATAGCTTATAGCATGCAATAGCAGTTTTCTCCCTGACTCTGGACTTAAACGCTCTTTATACAAGAATCATATCTTTGAAGTAATTCTTACGAGAACTCATTCATATTTCTAGTGTGAGTCATTGGGACACGGAGGTCTATACAGCCCCTTTCAATCTTGTTCATCTTCAATATGGTAATATTACTCTAGACCCACTAGAGAATCATCTTCATGCCTATCTATTCCCTTACATTGGAGTCCAACCTCATTAGCTAATGGTTCACCCATCTCTAGCTTCTATGTGTCTCTACGTCCCCTATGTTCTGTATTATAAGCCTCTGATTATACCTTTAAACTGGTCATAAAAGTGGAATCATACAGTATCTGCCCTTTTGTGCCTGGCTAATTTTGCTCAGCATTATGTCATCAAGGCTTATCCATCTTGTCATGTGCTTCAGGAAGTCATTTTGTCTTACTGCTGCATAATATTTCATCGTATGTATAAACCACATTTTGCTGATCCACTCTTCTGTTGATGGGCATTTGGTTTGTTTCCATCTTTTGGCAATTGTGAATAATGCTTTTATCAACATCGATGTGCAAATGTCTGTTTGTGTCGTTGCTTTCATCTCTTCTGGGTATATACCAAGTAGTGCTATTGCTGGGTCATAGGGCCACTCGATATTTAGTTTCTTAATGAGCCACCAAACAGTCTTCCATAGTGGCTGTACCATTATACATTCCCACAAGCAGTGCCTAAGTGTCCCAGTTTCTCCACATCCTCTCCAACATTTATAGTTTCCTGTTTGTTTATTAGCAGCCATTCTTATAGGTGTGAGGTGGTATCTCATTGTAGCCTTGATCTGCATTTCCCTTATAGCCAACGAAAATGAGCATATCTTCATGTGCTTTTTTTTTTTTTACATGGACAGGCACCGGGAATCGAACCCGGGTCCTCAGGCATGGCAGGCAAGTATTTTTGTCTGCTGAGCCACCGTGGCCCGCCCTCTTCATGTGCTTTTGAGCCATCTGTATATGCTCTTCAGAAAAATGCCTATTCATATCTTTAGACCATTTTATAATTGGATTGTTTGTTCTTTTTTTGTTGAGTTGTATAATTTCTTTGTATATATAGGAAATCAAACCTTTCTCTGATATGTGAATTCTAAATATTTTCTCCCATTGAGTTGGGAGAAAACTTTTTTCTCTTTTTGAAAAAGTCTTTTAAGGTGCAGAAGCATTTGATTTTGAGGCATTCCCATTTATCTATTTTTTCTTTTGTTGCTTTTGCTTTGGGTGTAAAGTTTAGGAAGCTACCTCCTATTACTAGGTGTTGAAGATGTTTCCCTACATTTTCTTTTAGGAGTTTTATGATGCTAGTTCTTATATTTAGGTGTTTGATCCACTTTGAGTTAATTTTTGGGTAAGGTGTAAGATAGGGGTACTCATTCATTCTCTTGTCTATTGATGTTCAGTTCTTCCATGCCCAGTTATTGAAAAGGCTATTTCCTCCCAGTTCAGAGGATTTAGGGGCCTTGTCAAAAATCAGATGACCATAGATTTGGTGGTCTATTTCTACACTCTTGATTTGATTCCATTGGTCAATACTTCTGTCTTTGTACCAGTACCATGTTGTTTTGACAACTGTGGCTTTATAATAGGTTTTAACGTAGGGAGTGCTTATCCTCCCTCTTTGTTTTTCTTTTTTAGGATGCTTTTAGCTCTTTGGGGTCTCTTTCCCTTCCAGATGAATTTGGTAGTTAGCTTTCCCAAATCTTCAAAGTAGATTGTTGGAATTTTGATTGATACTGTGTTGAATCTGTAGATCAATTTGGGGAGAATTGACCTCTTAAGTATATTTAGCCTTCCTACCCATGAGCAGGGAATGTCTTTCCACCTATTTAGATCTCCTTTGATTTTTTTTAGCAATGTTATATAGTTTTCTGTGTACAAGTCCTTTACGTCCCTAGTTAAGTTCATTCCTAAGTACTTGGTTGTTTTAGTTGCTATTTTGAATGGAATTTTTCCTTAACTGACTCCTCAGCTACGTCATTGCTTATGTATAGAAATGTTACTGATTTTTACACATTAATTTTATATCCCGCCACCTTGCTGAATTTCTTCATTAGCTCAAGTAACTTTGCTGTAGGTTTCTCAGGATCTTCCAAGTATAATATCATATCATCTGCAAATAATGAGAGTTTTACTTCTTCCTTTCCAATTTGGATGCCTTTTATTTCTTTGTCCTGCCTGATTGCTCTAGCTAGAACTTCTAGCACAATGTTGAATATAGTAGTGACAGTGGGCATCCTTGTCCTGTACTGATCTTAGGGGGAAAGATTTCTCTCTCCATTTAATATGATGCTTGCAATTGGTTTTTCATATATTCCCTTTATCATGTTGAGGTAGATACCTTTGATTCCTATCTTTTTGACTGTTTTTATCAGAAAAGGATGATGAATTTTGTTAAGTGCTTTTTCAGCATCAATCAAAATGATCATGTGATTTTTCGTTTTTTATTTGTTTTTGTGCTGTATTACATTCATTGATTTTCTTGTGTTGAACCAACCTTGCATTCATGGTATAAACCCCACTTGGTCATGATGTATAATTCTTTTAATATTTTGTTGGATTCGATTTGTTAATATTTTATTGAGAATTTTTGCATCTATTTTCATCAGGGAGATTGGCCTATAGTTTTCCTTTCTTATAACACCTTTACCCGGTGTTATACCCGGTTTGGGTATTAAAATGATATTAGCTTCAAAAATGAATTAGGTAGAGTTCTTTTTCCTCATTTTTTTTGAAAAGTTTGAGCAGGATTGGTGTTAGTTCTTTATGGAATGTTTGATAAAATTTTCCTGTGAAGCCACCTGGCCCTGGGCTTTTCTTTGTAGGAAGATTTTTGATGGCTGATTGAATCTCTTTACTTGCAATTGGTTTTTTGAGATCTTCTGTTTCTTCCTGAGTCAGTGTAGCTTGTTTGTGCATCTCCAGGAACTTGTCCATTTCATCTAAGTTGTCTAGTTTGTTGGTGTATAGTTGTTCATAGTCTCCTCTTATGATTTATTTTATTTCTTCAGGGTCTATGGTAACGCACCCCTTTTCATTTCTGATTTTATTTATTTGCATCCTCTTTCTTTTTTTCTTTGTCTGTCTTGCTACTGGCCCATCAATTTTATTGATTTTCTCAAAGAACCAACTTTTGGTTTTATTGATTCTTTCTATTGTTCTTTTATTCTCCCATTCATTTATCTCTCTTTAATCTTTGTTATCTCTCTTATTCTATTTGCTTTGGGGTTAGTTTGCTGTTCTTTTTCAAGTTCCTCCAGGTTTGCTGTTAAGTTCTCGATTTTTACTCTTTCTTGTTTTTTAATACAGTCATTTAAGGCAATAAATTTCCCTCTCAGCACATCCTTTGACACATCCCATAAGTTCTGGTAAGTTGTATTCTCATTCTCATTCATCTCCAGATAGCTGCTGATTTCTCTAGCAATTTCTTCTTTGAACCACTGGTTGTTTAAGAGTGTGTTATTTATACTCCATGTACTTGTGAATGTTCTCATTCTTTGGTGGTTATTGAGATCCAGCTTCATCCCATTGTGATCAGAGAAAGTGCTTTGAATAATTTCAGTGTTTTTAAATTTGTAAAGACCTGTTTTGTGCTCTAGTATATGATCTATCCTGGAGAATGTTCCATGAGCACGAGAGAAAAATGTATAACCTTGTGCTTTGGGGTGCAATGACCTATATATGTCTGTTAGGTCTCATTCATTTATCAAGTTATTTAACTTCTCTAGTTCCTTGTTGGTCTTCTGTCTGGTTGTTCTATCTATAGAGGAGAGTGGTGTATTGAAGTCTCCTACTCTTAATATTGAAACATCTATCACTCCCTTCAGTTCTTCCAATGTCTGTCTCATGTACTTTGGATTGATTGTGAGCATAAACATTTATGATTGTTATATATTCTTGGTGAATTAAACCTTAATTAGTATATAGTGTCCTTCTTGGTCTCTTATGTCTCTTTACATTTAAAGTTTATTTTGTCTAATATTAGTATAGCTACTCCTGCTTTCTTTTGGTTACAACTTGCTTGGAAAATCTTTTTTTCATCCTTTCACTTTCAATCTATTTTTATCCTTGTGTCTAAAATGAGTCTCGTCTCTTGTAAGCAGCATATAGCTGAATTATGTTTCTTAATCCATTCTGCCAGTCTGTATCTTTTTTTTTTTTAATTTGCATATGGGCAGGAGGCACCAGGGATCGAACTCCAGACCTCCAGCACGGCAGGTCGGAGCTCTGCCTGCTGAGCCACGGCAGCCGCCCAGCCTGTATCTTTTAATTGGTAAATTTAGTCCGTTAATATTCAAAGTTATTACTGAAAATGCATTTCTTGATTCCACCATCTTATCTTTTTTATTTTATCTGTCAGATCTATATATTCTTTTCCCTCTTTCTCTTTGTATTCTTTAATTTACCCTTAGTGATACTCTTCAATTCTGTGCCCCCCTCCAGACCTCCTTCTCCTGTCTTTTTCTCAGCTGGCAGAACTTCTTTTAGTATTTCTTGTAGGGCTGATTTCTTGTTGACAAATTCTTTCAGGACTTCTTTGTCTGTGAAAACTTTAGTCTCTCCATCAATTTTTAAAAAAAATTTTTTATTAATCAAAAAAATTACAGGAAAGAAATACAAACATTCTTAATATGTGATCATTCCATTCTACATATATAATCAGTAATTCACAATATGATCACATAGTTGCATATTCATCATCATGATCATTTCTTAGAACATTTGCATCAATTCAGAAAAAGAAATAAAAATACAACAGAAAAATAAAACGAAAACAGAAAAAAAAAACATACACACCATACCCCTTACTGCTCCCTTTCATTGATCACTAGCATTTCAAACTAAATTTATTTTAATATTTGTTCCCCCTATTATTTATTTTTATTCCATATGTTCTACTCATCTGTTGAATGTAAATAATGCTGCTATAAATCTGTTGACAAGGTAGATAAAAGGAGCATAAGACACAAGGTTTTCACAATCACACAGTCACATTGTGAAAGCTATATCATTATTCAATCATCATCAAGAAACATGGCTACTGGAACACAGCTCTACATTTTCAGGCAGTTCCCTCCAGCCGCTCCATTTCCTCTTGGATAACAAGGTGATATCTACTTAATGCATAAGAATAGCCTCCAGGATAACTTCTCAGCTCTGTTTGGAATCTCTCAGCCATTGACACTTTGTCTCACACTCTTCCCCCTTTTGGTCGAGAGGATTTTCTCAATCCTTTGATGCTGGGTCTCAGCTCATTCTCGGATTTTTGTCCCACGTTGCCAGGAAGGTCCACACCCCTGGGAGTCATGTCCCACACAGCCGGGGGAGGGTGGTGAGTTTGCTTGTTGTGTTGGCTGGAGAGAGAGGCCACATCTGAGCCACAAAAGAGGTTCTCTTTGGGGTGAATCTTAGGCCTAATTTTAAGTAGACTTGACCTATCCTTTGTGGAGTTAAGTTTCATATGAACAAATCCCAAGACTGGGGGCTCAGCCTATAGCTTTGGTTGTCCACCTGCTTGTGAGAATATCAAAAATTCAGCTTGGGGAGGTTGAATTTTCCCCCGTTCTCACCATTCCCCAAAGGGTACTTTGCAAATACTTTTCTGCTCACTGATCAAATCACTCTGGGATTCATTGGGGCATCACTCTGGACAAACCAACAAAATCTCACGTCCTACCCAAGGTTCCATGTACTTATGTTGTTCAACCAAGCTATCTACATAAGTTATATTAGGAAATGCACTAGTCAAAATATACATTTTATACCAAATAAACATTTTTTGCTTTGGTCTCACACATAAGTTGAAATTTTAAAATATTAATTACCATCTATTTTCAGCACCCTGCAGTAATGACATTCCTTTGTTCTTCCTCATGAAAAAACATTTTTTAAATTTGTACATTTAGTCACTGTCATTATACACTCTAGGCAATCCTAGATTATACCATCTCAATCTTTATCATCAATCTTTCTTTCTGATTTCATTTGTGCCCCCAGCCCTTCTCCCTCTATCATTCTCACATGCAGCTTCATTCAGTGTTTTAACATAATTGTATTACAGTTAGGTAGTATTGTGCTGTCCATTTCTCAGTTTTTACATTCAGTCCTGTTGCACAATCTGTATCCCTTCAGCTCCAATTACCCTATATCTTACCCTATTTCTATCTCCTGATGGTCTCTGTTACCAACGAAGTTCTCCAAGTTTATTCACTAATGTCTCACTATGGTCAGTGAGACCATACAGTATTTGTCCTTTCATTTCTGGCTAATCTCACTCAGCATAATGTCCTTAAGGTCCATTCATGTTGTTACATACTTCGTAACTTTATTCTGTCTTACAGCTGCATAATATTCCATCGTATGTATATACCACAGTTTGTTTAGCCACCCGTTTGTTGATGGACATTTTGACTGTTTCCATCTCTTGGTAATTGTAAATAATGCTGCTATAAACATTGGTGTGCAAATGTCTGTTTGTGTCCTTGCCCTCAGGTCCTTTGAGTAGAGACAGCATATAGATGGGTCCCATTCCCTAATCCATTCTGCCAGTCCATGTCCCCTGATTGGGAAGCTTAATACATCAACATCAGTGTTATTACTGCCTGGGCAGTACCCTCCTCTACCATTTTGCCTTTTGGATTTTATATGTCCTTGTAATTTTCCTTCTTTTTACCTTTACTCATGGTTTTCCTTTCTACACTCATCTCCACACCTCTCTTCTGCCTTCATATCTGTCTCTAGTGCTCCCTTTAGTATTTCTTGCAGAGCTGGTCTCTTGGTCACAAATTCTCTCAGTGATGTTTTGTCTGAAAATGTTTTAATTTCTCTCTCATTTTTTGATGGACAATTTTGCTGGATATAGAAATCTTGGTTGGCAGTTTTTCTCTTTTAATAATTTAAATATATCATCCCACTGTCTTCTTGCCTCCATGGTTTCTGTTGAGAAATCTATGCATAGTCTTATTGGGCTTCCCTTGTATGTGATGGATTGCTTTTCTCTTGCTGCTTTCAAGATCCTCTCTTTCTCTTTGACCTCTGACATTCTGATTAATAAATGTCTTGGAGTACGTCTATTTGGATCTATTCTCTTTGGGGTATACTGCACTTCTTGGATCTGTAATTTTAAGTCCTTCAAAAGAGTTGGGAAATTTTCAGTGATAATTTCCTCCATTAGTTTTTCTCCCCCCTTTCCCTTCTCTTCTCCTTCTGGGACACCCACAACACGTATATTCATGCGCTTCATATTGTCATTAAGTTCCCTGAGTCCCTGCTCATATTTTTCCATTTTTTCCCTATATTTTCTTTTTTTTGTTGTTGTTGGATTTCAGATGTTCCATCCTCCAGTTCACTAATCCTATGTTCTGCCTCTCGAAATCTACCATTGTAAGTTTCCATTGTTTTTTCATCTCTTATACCGTGCCTTTCATTCCCATAAGTTCTGTGATTTGTTTTTTCAGACTTTCAATTTCTTCTTTTTGTTCATTCCTTGCCTTCTTTATATCCTCCCTCAATTCATTGATTTGGTTTTTTTTTTTTTTTTTTTTTTTTTTTTTTTTTTTCTTACATGGGCAGGCACCAGCAATTGAACCTGGGTCCTCTGGCATGGCAGGCAAGCATTCTTGCCTGAGCCACTGTGGCCCGCCCTTGATTTGGTTTTTGATGAGGTTTTCCATGTCTGTTCGTATATTCTGAATTAATTGTTTCAGCTCCTGTATGTCATTTGAATTGTTGGTTTGTTCCTTTGACTGGGCCATATCTTCACTTTTCCTAGTGTGATTTGTTATTTTTTGCTGGCCGCTAGGCTTTTAATTACCTTAATTAGTTTATTCTGGAGATTGCTTTCACTTCTTTTACCTAGAGTTTTCTTGCTGGATGAATTTGTTGTCTCTCTGTTCTTTGACATTCAGTTCAGCTTTTTCTGGTCCTCTAGCTTAGGTTTTGTTTAATGGAGGAGAATTTTCAGTTCTTGTTTTGTTTCTTGCCCTGCTTGTATGGTACCTTTCCCCCACCCCACCCTTAGGAGGGTCTATGTAGGTATTATAGACCCCAGCTGGATTTTCTCAGACCAAACTGGCCTCCTATCAGGAGGAAAGAGTCACCTGTGTCGGTTTTCCCTGAGGGTGAGACCCAGCAGGTTGACAGGCTTTCCTGTGAAGTCTCTCTGGACTCTGTTTTTCTTATCCTGCCCAGTATGTGGTGCTTGTCTGCCTGCAGGTCCCACCAGCATAAGATGATGTGGTACTTTTAACTTTGGCTGGGGGCGTGGTGGAGACAGAGGAGAGGTTGTAGGCTGGTTTTAATGGCTTCAAATTACCAAGCCCTGGGGTCTGAATTCCTTGAGAGAGGGATTCCACCTGAGTTGGGTTTCACCCCTCCCCTGGGGAAGGCACAGGCTCCAGACAAGCCCTCAAACGAGTTTGTTTCTGCCTATGCCTGGGGCAGTTGCAGCCTGCGGAGCCCTGCCGCTGTATCCAAATGCAGTCAAGCCTTTGTAGAAACACAGCCACAAAAACCTCTGTTTCCTTCTTTTTTTTTTTCCTTTTTCCATCAGCTCTGCCCCCTTGGTGCCGGGGCAAAAATGAGCGACTTCTGCTTTGACCAGGTTCACCTGAGCTGAGGGCCTATTTTTAGTAGACAGAATTTGTTGATTAATTCCACAATTGGTGTTTGGTTGGGCTCAGCCCCTGCTGCTGGTAAACTCGCTTTCCTTTCCCCTCTGGGAAGCAGCTGTGGGGGAGGGGCGCTGGCCACCACGGCTTAGGGAACTCACGGTTCTGGGGGGCTCACAGCTGGTCCAGCTGGTCCAGACTGGGGTATGCTGTGTGTCCAGTCACTGACATGGCCCCAGGGGCTGTTCTGTACTGTTTCTGGTTATTTACTAGTTGTTCTAGAGGACGAACTAAAACGTGCACATTGCTAAGCCGCCACCTTGGCCCGGAAGCTATATGTATATATCCTCTCCATCAATTTTGAAGAACAATTTGGCTAGGTACAGAATTCTTGACTGGAAGTCTTTCTCTTACAGGATCTTGAATACATCATATCACTGCCTTGTCGTCTCCAGGGTGCTAGTTGAATAGTCTGAACTCAGTCTTATTTGATTTCCCAAGTATGTAGTAGATTGTTTTTCTCTTGCTGCTTTCAGGATTCTCTGTTTCTTGTCAACATTTGACACACTGATTAGTATGTGCCTTGGGGAAGGCCTATTTGGATTTATTCCGTTTGAAGTTCTTTGGGCTTCTTTGACTTGTATATTTATGTCCTTTATGAGGGTTGGGAAGTTTTACCCCATTATATTCTCAACTACTCTTCCTAGCCTTTACTCCTCTCTTCTCCTTCTGGGACACCAATGATTCTTATATTTGTGTGCTTTATTTTGTCAGTCTTTTCCCTGAGTTCCCATTCAATTTTTTCCATCTTTTTTGCCATCTGCTGTTTTGAGTCTTCGAAGTCAATTATCCTGTCCTCTATATCAGTTATTCTTTCTTTTGTCTCTTCAAATCTGGTGTTGTATACCTCTCATATGTTTTTTATTTGATCAACAGAGTCTCCAGGCTCTGTGATTCCATTATTTTTCTATTTATTCTTTCAAATTCCTCTTTGTGCTCTTCTACTGTCTTCTTGATCTCCTTCAAGTCATTTGCCATCCCACTTATTTTATTAAGTAGAGTTGTATGAACATCTTTGATTAGTTATTCCAATGTCTGTGTCTCCTCAGGTGTTTTAATTTGGTCATGAGGCAGGGCTATATCTATCTGCATTGTGATATGCTTAGTGATCTTCTGCTGTCTTTGTGGCATGTAGATATCTTGATTGATTTTCTTTGGGAGCTGATTTCTTTCAATAGTCTAAGGCCTTGTGTTTGCAGGATGGTTGTACAACAGAGAGCAGGGCACCGGGTGGATCACTCAGTACGGTGGTTTGTTTCAGGGCAGGTATGGGTGTAGGTTGGGGATGTTATGCTGATGCTTGTGAATGTGGCACCCAGTGGCCAGGGTGGATGTAACTGAGCGGGTGCACTGGTCTGCAGGACGTAACCCTGGTGTGTGCTGGCCTAAGGCATGGGGCCCTTTATGCGCCTGTGTATAGCTGTGGCAGCAGGTCGGCATTATGCCCTTGTGGACTGGGGGCAGAAGTAATTGGGCTGTGCATGTTGGTACTTCCTCAGAGCTGAGAAGTATGGCTGAGGGCTGTGCGCATGTGCAGTTCTAGGACTATTGTACAGTGCAGTTCCCAGAGCTGAATGACATGATTGGGGGCCCATGCGCGGGCCTGGGAGTGCCATAAACAGATGCACTGAGCTCATGGAGGACGTGGTGAGGCTGTGTGACAGTATGGGCAGGGGGTGGGGGTAGCTTAGGTATGGCGGTTAGTGCCTGCAACCTTTATTCAATGGTGACAGCCTGCAGGGAACAGGGAAGGGGAGGTAGTGCTTGGGAGGGTTGCAGGAGAGGTGGGTTGGGCTGCACTTGGGGTGGGGATGTGGGGCAGGTACGTGCACTGGGGGCTGGTGGGGTGGAGGTGCCTGGAGCTTGGGGAATTGGAGTGGGTGATGGGGTTCAGATGTGTGAGAGGTGGGGTGAGTTCCTAGTCACCGGGCTATGCTGGTGAGGGTAGTGTGCCTAAGGAATGTGACCTGGCTTACTTCCTAGTCCCATGTTCCCATCCATGCACTCCCATGGGCTCCATGGCTCCACACCTCTGCACCAGGTGCCAGCTTTCTGCTGATCAGTTCCTCGGCCTCTGCAACCAGGGCTGCCACATGTGGTGCAGAAGGCTCTCCCAAGTCAGCCGCATTCATGAATTGCCACCTCAGATGCCCTCTTGTCCCTTCTCTAACTTTTCCATGCAGCAGAGCTAGTCTTGAACTACTCTTGACTCTCTGTTTTTGTAATTCACGTTAGACTTCTGTCCACTTGACTTAGAACACTTTTGCTTATACAGCTCCAACAAGAATTTAGTAGACTGCCCTTCTATTGACCTTCTAGGTTCCCCCTGATCTACTAGCCAATGCCACAAGTCTCTGAAAGTCAGGTTATTTGACTACTGTTTTGAGTCTGCTGTCCATTATGATAGCCACATCCATCTTGTCTTTGGCAATTAAGTGCTGCCACCTGGCTTCTGCCAATTCTGGATCTGATCATCCCCATTGTGTTTAAGGATTCCAGCTCAGTGACAGCAGTTCCCACAGTAATATCTGACCTATAGAGAAGGGGCAACCACAGAGCTCTTCAGGGATGATGGTGCTAGTCTCACAAATTTATTTCTCACTGTTCTGGTAAAAGGTGCATCCTCTGGACATTCCTGGGGTGTAGAGTAGGCTTTGCCTGATAAATCCACTCTAACATTCCAATCTTTCTAAGCCTCTGGATCCCTCATCTACATTATACCAGAGCAGTTTCTGGCATTTCAACCTCAAGTAATGTCAACCACCTTTTGATCCATGTTTCAGCCAACCTGTCCAAACATTCTGTTAATGCCTTTTCCAACCCCTCGAGCTATAACATTAAATGCAGAATCTCTGCTTAGTGGGCCCATATCAATAAATCCAGCCAGATCCAGCTTTATATTCCTCCCACCATTACCCCACACCCTTCAAATCCATTGCCACACATATTCCCTAATTTCTGTCTATATAAATTGGAAAAGCCATGTAGTTCTTTGGGAGTATAACATACCTCCTCATGGGTGACACTTTGTACCTCACATTTTGGGGCCTGTTGGGACTTTAGTCTAATTATAGGTCTGGAAGAAATGAGGGGTGGTGGAGATGGGCCATGAAAAGAATTAGAAGGATCTTCCAAGTCATTTGCTTCAGGGCATTCATTCACAGTTTCATCTGGTGAAACACAATTAATCACTCTAGGGTTAATCCTTTCAGGTGGAGGTTGGGTGGCCAAGTCCTCCAGACAGGCTGGAGGTGGGGCAGATATATCCTTGGGGTGGACTATTACAGGGTTATCTAGAAAAGACAGCTTGACCAGGGTTTCAACCTTACCCCTGACATCATTATCAATCCATATGTTGCCATCCCATTTTTCAGGGTCCCACTCCTTTCCAATCAATGTCCTCACTTTAACAGCAGACACCATGTAAGATTGAGATTTCAGTTTACACTGCAAAGTTGCTACTCTAACAATGAGATTCTGAGTCTGATTTTCACAGGTCTCAAGTCTGCAGGAAATAAGATCTTCCTTCAGGACACTCATATAAACATTTATATCTGTCATAAGGCACGTAAGCTTCTCATCTGAAGCTTTCAGCTCATCTGTTTCCCTCATTAACGTATACAGTGTATCTAACAACAACCAGCCAACATCTCTATACCTCCTATTTCCACAAATCTCCATAAAGCGATCAAAAATATTATCCCCCAGAGCCTGACTTTGTGCAAGCAAAGCATTAGAACAATCCAATGCCAATATTTTGACAATCTCCTTTGCCAGTTCATCCCACAGATTGGCAGTGTCATTCCAATTATGGAAAACAGAGTCCTTAGTGCCTTTGAGTCCAGTCAGAGTAGAAAGCCAATCATAAAAACCCATTTTTAAGATTCTGTTTTTAATAACCACTCCTGGTACCAAGCTGTATTATTTAGGGTTCTCTAGAGAAACAGAGTCAGGAGGAGATATCCATAGACACAAAATTTATAAAAGTATCTCATGTAACCATCTGTAGGTCTGTAGGACTGGCTGCAAGCTGATAACTGATGAAAGTCCTCAACAAACTTTCAGGAGAGGCTGGCTGGGCAACCATAGGAATGTAAGGATCACTGGGCCCTTACAAAGGGTCTGGACAAACTCCACTGAAGAGGCTTGCTGGCTGAAGCAGGAAGGAAGGACTGTTTCTTCTGAATCTTCCTTAAAAGTCTTTTGGTGATTAGACTAAGTGTCACTCATTGCAGAAGATACTCCTCTTAGCTGATCACAAATGCAATCAGTAGTGGATGCAGCTGACATAATCATGATTTAAGTCCATGAAATGTCCTCATAGCAACAGACAGGACAGCACTTGCCAAACCAGATGACTGGGCACCACCAGCTGGCCAAGTTGACACATGAACCTGACCAAGACACACAGGTACCCAAAGTTCTAGGGAAATATCAGGTTATACAGAATAGCACATCATCCCAGAATCTAGAAATAACAGTTAAAGCTCAGGAATAAATTTGACTGCTTTTAGAGCTTACAATTTTTGTATAAGTATTCCCAAAACAGACCATACAATATTTGTCCTTTTGTTTCTGACTTATTTTTCACAACATTATGTCTTCAAGGTTCATTCACTTCATTGCTGGCCTCACAACTTCGTTCCTTTCTATGGCCACACAATATTCCATTGGATGTGCACACCACAATTCACCTTTATGATTCTCAGTTGTTGTCCCCTTCGGCCACCTCCATCCATTGGTCATCATGAATAATGTCCAAAATAAACAATCCACGTATCCCAGTATCCTCATTTAGTTGTATAATCATCATCACTCTCAATTTTAGACACTTTTCACTGGTCCAAAGAGAAAAACAACAGATAAACACCCTCACCAAAGAGGAAATCCAAAACTCTCTTAACTCTTCTTTCCCCCTAACCCCCACCAATTATTTACCCCTGGTATTGCTGTGGTACTGTTGATGTCTTCCTGTACAATACATACCATAGCATGCAACAGTAGTTTCTCCCCTATACCCCTCAATTATTCGTTCTTTATATAAGATTCAAACCTTTGAAGTGGTTCATGCAAAAACTTATTTATATTTGTAGTGTTAATCAGAGAAATACATGGCTCTATATAACCCCTTTCAATCATATTCACCTTCAATATGGCAGTATTACTTATAGACCTACTAATGAAATTACCATCACTTCTATCTATTCCCTTACATTTAAGTTCAACCTCATTAGCTAACCGTTCACCCATCTCTAGCTTCTGTGTACCTATAAGTCTGCTATATTCTACATTATAAGACTCTGAGTTTACCTTTACCAGGGTCATATTAACGAAGTCATACAATATTTATCCTTTTGTATCAGGTTTATTTCACTCAGCATTATGTCCTTAACGTTCATCCATGTTGTCCTATGCTTCAGGACATTTCATTTCATCTTACTGCTGCACAATATTTCATTGTATGTATATATCACGATTTGTTTATCCACTCTCTTGTTGATGGGCACCTGGATTGCTTCCATCTTTTGGCAATAATGCTGCTATGAACATTGGTCTTCAAATGTCTGTGTCACTGCTTTCAGATCTTCTGGGTATATACCGAGTAGTGTATTACCCAGTCATAAATTACCATATTTAGGTTTCTGAGGATCCGCCAAACTATCTTCCACAGTGGCTGCACCATTATACATTCTCACCAGCAATGAATAAGTGTCCCAGTTTCCCCACATCCTCTCCAACATTTGTAGTTTCCTGTTTGTTTAGTAATAGCCATTCTTATAGGTGTGAGCTGATATCTTATTGTAGTTTTGATTTGCATTTCCCTTATAGCTAATGAAACTGAGCATCTTTTCATGTGCTTTTTAGCCATCTGTATTTATTCTTTGGAAAAATGTCTACTCACATCCTTTGCCAATTTTATAGTTGGGCTGTTTATTCTTTTGTTGTTGAATTTATGATTTCTTTATGTACAAAGAGTATCAGACCCTTATCAAATACGTTTCCAAATGTTTTCTCCCATTGAGTTAGCTGCCTCATCACCTTTTTGGCAAAGTCCTTTGAGGCACAGAAGCATTTGATTTAAAATTTTTTTTATTTATTTATGAAACATAACCACATACAAACAAATATTCTTACCATATGATCATTCCATTCTTGTTACATAATCAATAACACACAATATCATCACATAGTTGTATATTCATCATCATGATAAGCTCTTAGAACATTTGCATCAATTCAAAAAAGAAATAAAAAGAAAAAAGAAAAAATTCATACATACCATACCCCTTACCCCTCCCTTTCATTGATCACTAGCATTTCAACCTAAATTTATTTTAACATTTGTTCCCCCTATTATTTATTTTTATTCCATATGTTCTACTCATTTGTTGACAAGGTAGATAAAAGGAGCATCAGACACAAGGTTTTCACAATCACACAGTCACATTGTGAAAGCTGTATCATTATACAATCATCCTCAAGAAATATGGCTACTGGAACACAGCTCTACATTTTCAGGCAGTTCCATCCAACCTCTCCATTACACCTTAACTAAAATGGTGATATCCATTCAATGGGTAAGAATAGCTTCCAGGATAACCTCTCAACTCTGTTTGGACTCTGTCAGCCATAGACACTTTATTTTGTCTCATTTCTCTCTTCCCCCTTTTGGTCGAGAAGGTTTTCTCAACCCCTGATGCTGAGTCTCAGCTCATTCTAGGATTTCTGTCCCACGTTGCCAGGAAGGTCCACACCCCTGGGAGTCATGTCCCACATAGACAGGGGGAGGGTGGTGAGTTTGCTTGGCTGTTGGCTGGAGAGAGAGGCCACATCTGAGCAACAAAAGAGGTTCTCTTGGGGTTGACTCTTAGGCCTAATTTTAAGTAGGCTTAGCCTATCCTTTGTGGTTTTAAGTTTCATATGAACAAACCCCAAGATTAGGGGCTCAGCTTATTGCTTTGGTTGTCCCCACTGCTTGTGAGAACATTAAGAATTCTTCACTCGGGGAAGTTGAATTTTCCCCTGTTCTCACCATTCCCCCAAGGGTACTTGAGAAGCATTTGATTTTGAGGAGGTCCCTGTTAGGTGGGGGAATAAGGGAGGGCTCTATGGCTGGAATCATGAAGTCACTCCAGGACGAGAGAGGTGAACCGCTACAATCAAGGTCCTTGCATAGCAAACATCTATTCAAGGACATCTAACCACCCGCTGCTCAACCCGCTAGCATAATAATCCTTTGTTTAATGTGCTGCCCCTTTCATGTCATCACCTGACCCCTGCCCTTAAAAACTGCACTTGCCAAAGCCC
>PVIY010033289.1:0-28207 GCA_004026745.1 Myrmecophaga tridactyla | reverse complement strand
GTATATTCATCATCATGATCATTTCTTAGAACATTTGCATCAATTCAGAAAAGGAAATAAAAAGAAAACAGAAAAAAATTCATACATACCATACCCCTTACCCCTCCCTTTCATTGATCACTAGCATTTCAATCTACTAGCTTTATTTTAACATTTCTTCCCCTATTATTTATTTATTTTTAATCCATATGTTTTACTCTTCTGCCCATAAGGTAGATAAAAAACATCAGGCACAAGGTTTTCACAATCACACAGTCACACTGAGAAAGCTGTATCATTATACAATCATCTTCAAGAAATGTGGCTACTGGAACACAGCTCTACATTTTCAGGCAGTTCCCTCCAGCCTCTCTGTTACTTCTTAACTAATGTGTAAGAATAACCTCCAGGATAACCTCTTAACTCTGTTTGGAATCTCTCAGCCATCGACACTTTATTTTGTCTCATTTCTTTCTTCCCCCTTTTGGTTGAGAGGTTTTCTCAATCCCTTGGTGCTGAGTCCCAGCTCATTCTAGGATTTCTGTCCCACATTGCCAGGAAGGTCCACACCCCTGGGAGTCACATCGCATGTAGAGAGGGGGAGGGCAGTGAGTTTGCTTGTCATGTTGTCTGAGAGAATGAGAGTCCACATCTGAGCAACAAAAGAGGTTCTCTTGGGCATGACTCTTAGACCTAATTTTAAGTAGGCTTAGCCTGTCCTTTGCAGGGTTAAGTTTCATATGAACAAACCCCAAGATTGGGACTCAGCCTGTTGCTTTGGTTGTCCCCACTGCTTGTGAGAATATCAAGAATTCTCCACTTCGGGAAGGTGAGTTTTCCCCGTTTCTCACCATTCCCCCAAGGGGAATTTGCAAATACTTTTTTATTCATTGTTCAAATCCTTCTGGGATTTATTGAGGCATCACTCTGGACAAACCCACAAAATCTCATGCCCTACTCAAAGTTCAATTATGGTGTTCAGTTAAGCTGTCCACATAAGTCATATTAGGAAATGCACTAGTTGAAATATAAATTTTGTACCAAATAAACATTTTTTGCTTTAGTCTCACACATAAGTTAAAATTTTAAAATATTAATTACCACCTATTTTCAACACCCTGCATTATTGACATTCCTTTGTTCTAAAAGGGATTCTTTTATGTTGGCTGCAGCAAGGACTTGTAATCCAGGAGCTCATTAAGAACCTCAGAGCATTCTCCCTTTTTGAGGACACAGCAAGCTTCACAAGGTATTTACAAGTACGCCTATTTGTCTGCTTGTAGACTTCCCACATATCTCTAGGCCCCACATAGAACACTAGAGTTTGGAGTTTACCACAACTCTTCTAACTCCAGAAATTAGAACTATGAATTCTTTTTTATTCAGGAGTAGTGCAGTGAGGCCAGTTTGGTACACATGATAAGTATTTGTCTTGATTCTACTTCCAGAGCCACTAGATTGCCACGTATCTTGAAATCTGCAAACTACAGGAACTCTGTCCTCCCCAAAGGGTGCTGTCCTGATCCATTCGCATCCAGCCCAAGGCCACGTTTCAGGTGGTGATCTTTCTGGAATGCAAATCTAATCATTGCACTTGCAGGCGTATGTCTTATAGTGGCACTTATACCTTAGAGCACTGCTGTCAGATAGAGATATAATGTGAGCCACATTTGTTATTGTAAATTTTCTTGTAGCCACATTTTTTTTTTTTTTTGCTTGTTGGATATTTTATTTGATGTGATCGCCTTGGAGGCAGGCACGAATATAAATCAGATGACAAGTGTGTGTGTGTGACCTGCAGACTTTTCCACACATACTCTGGCAGGACCATAACTGTCCCTTCAACCACACCCATCCCCATGGGAAATAAGACATGGGTGTTGTCTTTGATTGTATGACAGTCTTTAAGATCTGTAGCCACAAATGAAACAGAAACTTCTAAACTGCCGTAATTTGTAGCCTAATGTTATTTTTATTACTCTTTAACTGCTTTTACTTTGTACTTAATGTTGCAATTCTTTCCTATACTTTTAGCCATTACGATTTTGCTTATATCACAACTTACTTAGGAATTTCCAATGCAGATGAGGGTGGCAGATGCCTATGGATTTGCTGCTGAAGGCTTCCATAAAGTTCACCGACTAGGGTCTATGCCAGTTTTATTTATTATTTTTTAGAGTCCTGGCCACTCTTTTATTTTTTAATTTTTTTTTTGTTAAAGAAGTTGTGGGTTTACAGAATATCTTGTAGCCACTTTTAAAAAATGAAGAGAAACGGATGAAATTAATTTTAGTAATGTATTATATGTAACCCAATACATTCAAATAATTACATTTAAACAACTAATCAGTAGAAAAATTGACATTTTACATACTCTTTTTCTTATAGATCTTTAAAACCTGGTGCATATTTTACATTTACAATTCCTCCCAATATTTTACACTAACAGTACCTCTCAATTCAGACATGCCATGCTTCCAATACGTGTGGCTAGTAACTATGGTATTGGACGGCTCAGCCTTAATGCATAGAAGTCCAAATTTCTTAATACAGTTTACAAAGTCCCCTATGCCTTCCTCACCTCATTGTCTACCACTCTTCCTCATACGCCCTTCTGCTCTTGGCTCTAGCCTCACTGTGCTTTTGGATGCTCTTTCACATGCCATGACTGCTGCCTGGCATATTCTTTTTTTTTTTTTCCATAGAATCCCTGAGAAATTTTTATTATTATTATTTTTATTTTTATTGACAAATCCAAACAACATGCAAACATGAACATTCTTAACATGCAAACGTTCCAAACATGGCGTACAATCAGTGGCTCAAAGTATCACCATAGAGTAGTATATTCATCATGATGATCATTTTTTAGAACATTTGTATCACTCCAGAAAAAGAAATAAAAAGAAAAATCTCATACATACCATACCCCTTACCCCTCCCTCTCATTGACCACTGGTATTTCTGTCTACCTGGCATATTCTTATCAGGGTGCTGCCCCCACTTCCATCTTCCTTCTTCCCTACCCAGCTCTGCTTCCATAGCACAGCTTCATTTGTCCAGTACTCTCCATGTGTTATCTCTGTTAGGGCATTTGAACTATTTGAATATATATCTTTCTTAAACGTATTTTTAATTGAGATATAATGTATTCAGTAAAGTACACAAATCTTAGTGTACAACTTGATGAGTTTTATAAAATCTTTACACCCACGTAAATTCCACCCAGAACAGGATCGAAGACACTGCGGCACTGCAGTGGGGTCCCTGGGACCCCCTCCTAGTCATTCCCCCTGCTCCAGACATAACAGTGATGTAACCTCTCTCACCGTCAGTTGCTTTTGCCTGATTTTGAACTTGATCTGAATGAGTTTATATGGTATATACTTTTGAATATAGAAACACAGCTTCTTTCTCTCAAAATTATGTCCGTGTAATTCATCTGCGCTAAGTGTCGCAGTGGTTGGTTCATTTTCATACTGCACAACACTTCATTGTATAAATATTCCAGACAGTTCTCCTGTTGGTAGATATTTGGGATGTTATCAGTTTGAGGATCTTATGAATAAGCTGCAGTGAATTCTTATATGTGACTTTTGGTAGACATAAACACTCATTTCTGTTGGGCATATATAGTGTGGAATTGCTGGGCCATAGGGTATGCGTCTGTTTAGATTTAGTGGCTATTGCCAAATGGTTTTCCAAAATGGCTGTTTCAATTGATACCTTAATCTGCAATGCATGAGTTCCCTAGCTCTATGTCCTTGCCAATATTTAATATTGGCAGTCCTTTTAATTTAGACATTCTGATGGATATATAGTGGTATCTCATAGTGATTTTAATTTGCTTTTTCCTGATAACTAAAGATATTGAGCACCTTTTCAAATGCTTATTGGCATTTGGATAGCCTGTTTTGAGAAGTGCCTGTTAAGCCTCTTGTCCAATTTTTATTTGGTTGTCTTTTTATTTTTAATTTTTTTAGAGGTATTGTATGTTTGCAGAAAAATCATGTAAAAATACAGCCTTCCCATATAACTCCCATTATTAACACTTTGTCTTAGTCTTGCTATCTTTGCTACAATTGATGAAAAAGTATTATAATTGTACTATTAATAATAGTCCATAGTTTACAGTAGAGTGTATTTTTCCCCCAGTACCACCCTATTAATAACACCATGCAGTATTTTGGTACATTTGCTATATTTCTGAAAAAACATTTTTATATTAGTACTGTTGGATTGTCTGTCTTTTTCTATTATTACTGATTTGTAGGAATTTTTTTATATATTCTGGATATAAGACCTGTATCAGTTATATATACTGAAGATGCCTTCTCCCAGTTTGTGGCTTGGTCCTTTTACTCTTTTCAGTCTTTTGGTGAATAAAAGTTCTTAATTTTAATGAAGTTTGATTTATTGATCTTTAGTACTTCTTTTCTTCTGTTAAGAGATATTTTCATATCCCAGTGTCCTGAAGAGATTCTTTGACTTTTTCTTCTAGAAGCTTTGTTACTTTTCACATTTAGGTTTATGATTCATCTCACATTAATTTAGGTAGGTAGGGTGAGATAGGGATAAAAGTTTTTTTTTTCATATGGAGATCCAGTTGTTCATGACAAAAATATAGCAAATTAGGGATAAAAAGCGAGCTTCTTTTTTTAAAGGTATTAAAAAAAGTCTGATAGGTAACATCATTCTTAATGGTGAAATAGTGAATGCCTCCTCCATGAGGGAACAAGGTGAGGGGGTTCCCTATCACTGTTTCTATTCAGTGTCATGCTAGAAGTTTGGAGAGTTTAATAAAGGACAAAAAGAAAGAAAGAAAGGATTGGAAAGGAAGAAGTAAAGCTGTCATTGTTTGCATTTTACTATTATGTATGTAGAATCCAAACTATTGCACTAATAAATTCAGCAAGATCACTGGATGCAAGTTAATATTCACAATCAATGGTATTTTTATATGCAAGTAACAACTATTTACATCAGATACATAGAAGTAAATTTCATAAATGACGTTCAAGATTCCGGCACTGAAAACTACAAAACATTGCTCAGAGAAATTAAAGAATACCTAAATGGAAAAATATATTCAGTGACTGAAACATTCAACATTGTTATAATGTTGTTTTTTTAATTGTCTTTTTTTTCTTTTATATCCCCAACATCTTGCACAGTGCTTTGCAAATAGGAGGGACTTAATTTTTTTTTTTCACGTGTTCCATAAAGTTTTTCTTTTTTGAGGGGGGGAAGGAGGGAAGAAAAAGAGAAATAGAGAAAGAGACAGAAAGAGAGAAAGAAAAAGAGAGGAAAGGAGAAGGGAGAGAGGAGGGAGAGAAGCAGGGGGAAGGAGGGAGGGTAATGTGGGCAGGAGAGCATCACATTCCCCGTCTGTCCCCCAATTCTCCATCCAGATCATACTAGAGCAAAATATCAGCGGGAGTTGCATTGACTTTCCATCTGGGAACTGATCACTTCTTGGCCTATTGTTCAGAGCAAGTCATTTGGCTCTGTTTTGACATGTTATTGTAAATAATTATAAAATCACAGGAAGTAGCAAAAATAGTACAGAGAATTCCTGTGAAATAGTACAGAGAGTTCCTGTGTACCCTTTACCAGTTTGTCCCGATGATAGCAACTTACATAAAACTGTAGTATAATATCAAAACAAGGAACTGATGCATGCCCCCGCATGTGGGTCTGTTATCCCATGTTTAGATTTGTGTAAACACCACCACAATGAAGATACAGTAACTAAAAGAAAGCATAAGTAGCAATAGTAATATTAGATAAAACAGATTTTAAAAGTTATGATATCATAAGAGATAAGATTTTCATGTTAATTGTAAAAACACTTGTATTTTTATATTTTCTTAAGATCAAAAACTTGAAAACGTCCAGCAGCATAGATTATGACTATAGCAAAGTTGCTGTTTCTAATAACTTTCTTTTTTTGAACTTTTTTCATTGTAAAATATAACATATATACAAAGCAGAGAAAGAAAAAAACCCAGTAATTTTCAAAGCACACTTCAACAAGTAGTTACAGAGTAGGTCCCACAGTTTGTCATGGCTACCATTCTACCATCTCAGATTTTTCCTTCTGGCTGCTCCAAAACACTGGAGGCTAGAAGGAATATTAATATAGTGATTCAGCACCATACTCGTTTGTTAAATCACATTTTCTCTCTGATACCTCCTCCTCCTCCTTTAATCCTTCTCCCAATCTATAGAGGTCTTTGGGCAATGCCCGTTCTGACTCCTTCATGTTGAGAAGGGGTCCACACTAAAGGACAGGGGGATGTAATTAATTGATAATCTTAGAGAGGCTGGTCCCTCTGAGTTGCACGATTTATCTGACCTAGGAATCCTCTGGGAATGATATGTTCCAGGAAGGCAAAGCTAGTGCATGAAACCTTTATAGAGCCTCAGTTCAAGGTGTTCTTAAGAATCAACAGGAGCGATGTTGATTGGGGGTTTACAAACCATGGCAATTAGCACTGTCTAATGGAAGCTTGCATAAGAGTAGCCTCTGGTTGATCTCTCTTAGTTACTGATGCCTTATTTTATTACATTTGATAAGTTTTACTTGATATTTTGAGGATGTCCACAGTTTTGATAGCTAACCTAATGTATTTAAGTTAGTGTTTAATATGTAGCATTCAAGAAACACTGATATCTTTATCTGTAGATTGTTTTGTCCTTGTTCGCCTTAATTTTAAATTGGTTTATGAAACTTACTGTACAAACACAGGCTTTATAATGATTATACATTACTTAAAATGTCTAAAAATAAAATGTGCCATTCAGTTGCAAAAAAAAAATGATACTGAATTGTTCTATCACCACAAAGATCCCTGTTGCTACCCCTCTGTAGTCACACCCCTTCCCATTCCCTTTCCCCGTCCCCATCTAACCCCTGACAATCACCAATCTGTTCTCCATCTCTGTAATTTTGTCATAGTGAATAAATGAATGAGAAGGTGGTCATATCATTTCGTTTTGAAGTTTAGTTAAACAAGAGATATCAAAGAGGGAGGCTGATTGGATAATTAAGCAAAGCCTTCCAAAAACTATTTCTAAGTGCAGTGTCAATTTCTAGGGATCAATTTTGCCTGTCAAAAGCTTGATTTTTACCATGTTGCTCCTAATGCTTAAATGCAAGAGGTCCAGCTTTTGCTGATCAGAGTTAGACTGATGAATTTGGGTCAGAATATCTCTGTTGGCTGATCAGTGCACTGTCTTCCCCTAAAGAAATGGAATTATAAGAAACTAAATTATCCTGAAGGCTATCAAATGAGCATTGTGCCAGAACAAAATAAATAACATGTGTAACCATATCTAGCATGGGGGCATAATAGTCAAATTTGTAGGAATAAAAGCATAACCATCTTCTTTCTCAATTCTGGTTTGCAACACATAGCTTCTTTAAAAGAATATTAATATAATTGGGCAGGTTAGAATTACTTAAGTGTTTTCCAGGTTTCTCAGTTGTCTAGTTATTTGGCTGTTACTGTACCATCATGGTGAGGAGCTTATCACTTTTTAATTTCAGTCCCAGGGTGCCTTTTCCTTGTCACCAATTGTTGGGGATGGATGCCCTATTGTAGTCACCAATATATGCCAATTGCATTTGGGACCTAAAAGCTATAAGATTTCTCAACTTCATAAGGCAGGTCCTTTAGCTCTGCCTGCATTTTTGGTCTTGAGCCAGGATCAGAACTTGGCTGCGCCACGGTTAAGAGAAGGGGGGTATCTTCATTATGTGTGTTTCTTTGGTATAATCTTGGGCACTTTGTTCTTAGGCAGATTTCGGGCAGACAACTTGAACAAGTTGAAGAACCTATGCAGCAAGACAATTGGAGATAAAATGAAGGTAAGAGACCTGAGGAAAGGCCAAAGGCGTGAGTTGATCTTGTTTTTAGGTAATACATAATTTCTGATTTAGTATCTAATTCTGTGAAATACTGATCTCACAGAAATATATTTTCACACAAAAGGGAAAATTTATGAAAGAAACAGAACACAGAACTAAGGTACTTTCCGAGGTGGGTGAGTCCACCTTCTGTCCTTCAGGTGTGATTTTTCCCTCACTAGTCATACATTGTGAATTCTGTTCTTATAATAGGAAGAAAAATTCTACCCGTAACCCTTTCCAGCTATTTCTTGCACTCAACATATGGTGCTGAGGAGCTTTTCTTTTTATAGCAAGCTGCAAATTTTTTATCCTTATGTACTTATGCTTCTTCATGAAAAGCACAGATACAGAGTCTAAATTCCGGTTTGTTCTGCTTGGCTCTGGAACATTAGGGAAGTTAGCTTCTGAGCCTCAGTTTTCTTGTCTTTAAAATGACGATATTAACACTCACTCATAGTAGAGAATTGCAAGGACTAAATTTTTAAATGTAAAGAACTTGGCACAGCGCCTAAAACATTGTAGTTATTCAGCAGTTGTGAGTTAACAGTATTGGGCAAGTACTTACTGGCCTTCATCCAAAACTCCTTTCTACACTTGAAGAAGGTTAAATTTCAGTTCCAGATTTTTTTTTAAAAAAAAGATGAGCAACCGAAAAAAAAAATCACTGTATTTTAATGTCTTTTTTTGGAAGAGCGAGCACAAAAACGATGCTTAACTGTGTCCTCAGAGGTACAAACTTACACAGTCAGGGTTTTTAGAAGGACTTTAAGAAAAGATTTTCTATTCTGATTGCTTTATTTTACAAATAAAATAGCTAAAGGAGAAAAAAAGCTGGAGGTTTTAGAGCAAACATAAGTGAATTACCACAGATCTGAGTAAATTATCCTCTCGTATGAACTAGTAATTGTTAAACTTGAAGATTATCAATCATGTATTTTATATAGTGGATATTACCTATGATTTAATAGTTCATTATTAACCTGTCTTTAAAAATACCCTTTTAGCCTTATAATCAATACTTAAAAATTTATTAAATATACTCTACAAACTGTATCATTTTTGAATTGTAAAGCTCGAAACTAAACAAAAAACTCATAAGATTTTGGAGTCTGAACCAGTGAAAAGCATAAGAAAAAGACAACCTTATACCTAACTTCGTGGTGGTCTGCATTGCACTCTTTAATAGGATTTTGTTACATTTGCTGCTTGTGACTTGCTATGCAAAATGATAGAGACTATAATGGTTTCCTCACTGTATGGGACTGCCGATGCTTAATCATTTGCCTGTCAGAGGCCCCAGAATTATGTTAATTTCCCTGTATATCTCTGCCAGTGTTTTCTTTGGGGTGTATATACAGATACTGCTAGCTGGGTGTTTTTCAGAGCAAGAAATGGGAGGGAGTGTTTTCATTTGCTATCACATTTTTCGTCCGACTCTACTGCTAGCCCGGACAGGGAGTGTTCTCTCTTGCTGGCCACTGGAAAAGTAGTGATAAATAGCATGCGTTAATTTGTACAGCACGTGAAAGTGTTCAGAACGCTTTCTTATACTAACTGGAGAGTAGTTAGTACATTTATCAGCCCTATGTAAAAGCTAAGAGAATGGATTTAGGGAAATTAAGGGACTTGCCTGCAATCACGTTGTAGATTAGTTGCAGCTTAAATTAGTTGCAGAGCTGGAACTTGAACTCAGAACTTAAACTTGCTGTCCTGAAAGACTGTCAAGCAAGGGAGTCTTATAGGGACCTTACTCAGCATATACCCACCCTGCCTATAATACCAGTACAGAAGTCTTGTGATTTAGACCATTATATTGGTCTGTGCTTGTTCTTATCAAGACTCAGTCTGATATTTTCAAATTTTTCCAGCTTTTTAAAGATGATTTTGCTCTGAGTCTCTGAAGGGTGTGAATGGTGTTATGGTTAGACTTTTCACTTTGGTGTACAAGGATGTATAATTTACCTTAAGGAGTTCAGTTAGAAGATTTAGTCCTATCTCATGACATAGTTTTGCACATTGGAATATGAAGTTGTATAAACGTAACTGCCATTGTTGTATGTGTAGAATTGAAAAAAAAATCTTTAGGGCGTTGAACATGATTTCTACCTATCATTTTTATTTATAATTGCAAAGGAGACCCTAAATCTTCTCAAATTACTTTTATTCAAGCTTTGCTGAAGTCTTATATACCTTTCTATTATATGGCCTTTGGCTGATTTTCTTTCATTCTTTTTAAGAAGAATTTGACTCTTAAAACATCCTCCCCATGGCTTTGCAAGATTTAGAAATGATTGGGCAGTGTCTGATAACAGAGGGTGAAGAGAGAAACTGGAGGGGAAAAATCGAGCCCCGACAGACCCCTCCCATTTTGCTAAATTGATTTGCTTGCTCTAAACTTAGTTCCAGATTCCATTACTTTTTTCCTGAAAAGTTTTATTTTATTTGGCCCTCTATTATTCCATCACCCCATCCTATTTTTCCTTTTGCTTTAGTGCTGGAATTGTTCTTTGCAGATAGACAGGGATTCCCACAGAAGCGTCTGCTCAGTACCCGCTCCTGAGCCCCACGCAGCCTCTCCAGCGATTTACAGTTCATGAGCATTCTCAGACACATCCTCCCCTGTTTCCCACCACTGTTCTGTGTCCAAGGCAAAACATTATTCTCCTTACGTTCCTGACAGTGTTAACTCTCCGACCCTGACGGGTTAATTGATTTGCCTAGGTTCAAAAGGAAGTGGCAGAGCAGGGGCTTGAAAGTTTGACTTCAGGCTTCAAATTTACTCATTTTTCTCCCATGTGCTACAACTTTTAGAGAAAGTTATGTAGAACGTTCTATGATTAGTTTGTTGATGTTAGATATATTCTATTGGGCAGATGGAAATACTAGTGATCAATGAGAAGGAGGGGTAAGAGGTATGGTATGTAGGAGGTTTTTTTTTTTCTTTTTATTTCTTTTTCTGGATTGTTGCAGATGTTCTAAAATGATCATGGTGATATTGTGAGTTTTGATTATATACCAAGAATAGAATGATCATATGGTAAGAATGTTCGTGTTTGTATGTTATTATGTTTTAAAAAAATTAAAAAATTTAAACTATATATATATATGCAAAAAAGTTAGATATATTCATTTGGTGTGCACTTATAAAAGTACATTGGTATTTTTCTTTGATTAGTAGTCTTGGGTTTTTTTCTTCCCTTTTGGCAGAAAAAAGAGCCAGTGGGAGAAGAAGAGTCCATTCCAGAGGATGTACTGAATCTTGATGACCTTACTGCAGACACTTTAGCTGTAAGTCATCCTTTTCTGGGGCATGCGCATAGCTAGGTTGAGATTTCTGTTCTTTGGTCTTAACTTATTCATAGACAACAAGGAGTGACATTCTGCACCCTTGGAAGTGTCCCCATATGCTCTTTTTATGCAATATACTTAAGTATTTATTGAACAGTAAAGACGGAACAGGTGAGGTGGGAAAGACAAGGATATGAAGAATAGAAAAAAGAAGCTGAACTATGCATGATTTATATAATTAACAGCAATTTGTGCTCTGTTTCACAAAGTCAAGGGATTTTTTTCAATTTACTGTAATTCAGTAATATTCACTACCATGGGCCTAGAGTGGAATTTTCAAGGTTTTTTTAGTCACTGAACCCTTCTTGAAACCCTTCACACAAAAACACTGCAAGAACATTAACACAAAAAAGCAAAGTTGCTGTGCTTAAAGGGCTAGGTTGGGGTGGGAGGGGAGCTTTTCCTTTTAAGCCTTTAGTGCTGAGGAGCCCTCCAAGGAAATCAGCACAGTTTGAAACACCTATAGTAAGGAATACCAGGTAAGTTTAATATAAGATCTCTTATTCTTAATAAACACAATATCTTCCAAGGAAATAGTGCAAAATAGAATGTTAAATTGGTTTAATCAGGTAAATCAGAAAGTGTAAACTAAGAGAAAGTTCTCTTAAGAGCTGAAGTATTAAAACTCCTGGGATGTATAGGAGTGAGAGTGGCCAGAAATGTATCCTTCTCTGCCTTAGGCACCCAAAGGAAAGTGCCAGTGGCTCTCTACCACAGGAACTGTGAAATAAATCGCAATTCTTTGAAAGCCTTTGTTTTCAGTTCTTAAAACATGGCCTCCAGGGTTGTCATTAGAGCACATCAGGGTTGGGGCAATGGAATCTTATTCCTCCTTTGTCCTTGACTTGCTGTGTCCTGGCATTTGGTCCACAGAGCCTGAAAGTTTCACAGATCAAAAAAGTCCGACTTCTCATTGATGAAGCCATCCTGAAGTGTGATGCTGAGCGGGTAAAGTTGGAAGCAGAGCGGTTTGAGAACCTCCGAGAAATCGGGAACCTACTGCATCCCTCTGTGCCCATCAGTAACGATGAGGTAGGCATCCTTGCTGCAGCAGGCGGCTGCCTTACTTTGCTCTGGTCTGTTGGGAAGGGGGCGGTGTTAGGAAGAGAACTGTGAAACACTGGCACTCTGTGTAATGGGCCTTGTGTCATCAGCAGGCTCTTTGTGTAGTCCCTCTGCCCACCAATTGAGAATTGAAGGAGTCAGATCCTTGCCTGATTGGGAAGTAGCAGAGACAGCAGGTCGGAGGAGACTCCTGGCACAGAAGTCTCTTCTAAATAGGGCTGCTGTCCTCCACTGTGTGTTGCCCGTGGTAGCAGCAATTCTTGTGGGAGAGATCTGCTAAATCAACCTAACCCCCTCACCCACACCCTGCTGAGAAACTGCAGGTTGGAGGGAAATCTGCATAATAAAAGTTTCCTGCTGAGCGGGAGCTTCCCCAGCACAAAGCTGCTCTGAGCCCAGCCTTTGTTCCCCGACACCCCAGCCGTGGCAGAGCCCATCTGTGCCTCTTTCATTCATTCCCTGGTGAACTCTTTGCAAGGGAGGCTGGGCTGGAGACAGCCGAGCCCCTGCAGACTTGGGAGGTCAGGGCTCTAAGCCCGCCCTCACTGGCACCAGGACCAATGAAAGCCTGGAAAAAAGCAACCACACTACATTCTCATCTGCACCCCAGGCGATGCTGATTGTCCGGGAAGGGTTGTCCTTGTACAGGCCTTTCGAAAAGGAGCCATTTAAAAGGGTAAAAAAACAAGGGACTACAACAAATCTCTTGGAAAATCGGGAATCCAGTTTCCTGGCTAGAATCCCTTCTAGGACTTTGTAAACTATTATTTCTCTATTGAATACAGATCCTCCAGCAAATTCCCTTCTCTGAGAATCTGCACAGTGATCAGAACCTAGAGTTTGAATTAAGAGATGGCATCACAAACCTGTTTTGTTCTTGGAATCGGGTTTGGAAAGATAGAGGTTGTAGAATTAAGAAATCATGCATCTTTCTCTCCTCGTCTCTTTTCCTTAGGATGCGGACAACAAAGTAGAAAGGGTTTGGGGTGATTGTACCGTCAGGAAGAAGTATTCTCACGTGGACCTGGTGGTGATGGTAGATGGCTTTGAAGGCGAAAAGGGTGCTGTGGTGGCTGGGAGTCGAGGGTACTTCCTGAAGGTAAGAGTCAGGAACCAGTGGACCTAGGATTATGAAGAAGGAACTGAAAAAAAATGCAGAAAAACAAAACCTGCAAAGAGGCTCACAAATCTACCAGTTGTATTCACTGTAAATTTATTGGCAGTTAGGTGGAATTCTCTCTTTGGAAGTACTGTACTTTTGTACATATCCATTTGTAGCTGTGCATATACAGATGAATGCAGTGCTTTAAGAATTAGCATGAGAACACTCTCCCATGCACCCCAGTAAATAATTCCTTTCCCTTGCATATCTAAAGGGAATTCACTTAACCAAGTGCACGGATGATATGCTGGGCTTTGGTATTAAGAAAGACTCTTTTGAGTCAATTTTTGCCGTCCCGGGTCTTTGTTGGCCTCCTTTGTAGCTCTGGGAAGTCATGCTCTATTGCCCCACCTGCTTCTGCGTGTAAATCCTGGCAGATGGACACGACAGCAGCAGAACCCAATCACATAGTACTATGTCTCTGTACTTTTAGGGGGTCCTGGTATTCCTGGAACAGGCGCTCATCCAGTATGCCCTGCGCACCTTGGGAAATCGGGGCTATACTCCCATTTACACCCCCTTTTTCATGAGGAAGGAGGTCATGCAGGAGGTGGCACAGCTCAGCCAGTTCGATGAGGAGCTGTATAAGGTGAGTGTCCGCGCAGCGCGGCAGAGTGACTTCTTACATCAGGAAGCTTAACTTCACTCAGTGATTCAGAGCAGCAGTGTCCAATAGAACTTTCTGGAACGGTGGGAAATGTTGGTTAGAGGTTTCCATATCTGACAGCACAGATATAGAGCCTATTCTATCTCTCCCCAGGTAACTATGATATGATTTATCTGAATTAAGCATACTTTTACACCATGAGCTTAGAAAAGAAACCCCTCCCCCCCTTTTTTTTTTGCATGGGCAGGCACCGGGAATCAAACCCGGGTCTCCGGCATGGCAGGGGAGAACTCTGCCAGCGAGCCACCGTGGCCCGCCCTAACCGTTTTTAAGTGTACAATTCAATGACATTGGTTGCATTCATTATGTTGTACAACCATCGCCACCATCCGTGGTCAAAACTTTTTCACCACCCCGGACACTCTACCCACTAAGGAAGAACTCCGCCTTCTCCCCACCCCCAGCCCCTATTAATCTCCCATCTACTTCTGTCTCTGTGAATTTGCCTATTCTGGGGATTTCCTATAAGTGGGATATGTAATATTTGTCCTCTGTGTCTGGCTTATGTATCTGGCTTATTTCACTTAGTATAATATTTTCAAGGTTCATCCATATTGTCATCAGAACTTCATTCCTTTTTATGGCTGAATAATACTCCATTTTATGTACAGACCACATTTTATTTATCTGTTTATCTATTGATGGACACCTAGGTTCTTTCCACTTTTTGGCTATTGTGAATAATGGTGCTATGAACATTGGCATACAAACATGTGTTTGAGTCCCTGTTTTCAAATCTTTTGAGTATACCTAGGAATAGGATAAAATGTTTAGCTATTTGAGGAACTGCTACGCTTTTCCAAAGCAGCTGTACCAGCAACGCATAAGGGTTCCACTTTCTCCACATCCTTGCCACCGTTTGTTATATCCCCATTTTTTTTTTTTGGATACTAGCCAAAAAAGTAGAACTGATCTAACCCCCCCTTGCCGTGTCCTCCCACTACCCCAGAAGTGATAGTTCATTGTGATTTTGATTTACATTTCTCTAATGACTAATGATGTTGACCATCTTTTCATGTGCTTATTGGTTATTTGTATATCTTCTCTTCAAGTACTTTGCCCATTTTTTAATTGGGTTGTTTGTCTTTTTGTTGTTAAGTTGTGGGTGTTACAGATTGCTGTTTACATGTGCAATTATATCAAAAGCCTTATTCTGTGTTACTACATGTTCTTCATAATCATCATTTTTAATGGTTACATAATATTATTTGAATAGACATAGAGCAGTCACCTGTTCCCCTGTTGAATAGAGGGCTTCTTTTTTTGCTATAAATAAATATTACCATGAACTTTGTCCTATCTGTAGCTTTTTTTCTTTTGCATTATTTTCTCTAATGCAAAGAACACCAAAGTGCATATTTAAGAATTGTAACCACTAGGTTAGCCCAAAAGCCCTAAGAAAACAGGGACTATGTTACTTTTTGCCCAGCACTTAGAAAAAGAAACTGTCCCTTAGTAAATGTTCCACAAACATTTGTTGAGTGATTAATTTATATTGTTACCAGCACAGGTTTTATTGCATGTCTGCCAGTATTGGCCATAATGTTATTTTTTAACTTTTTGCTTAAAAACATTAAGGAAAAAAATACCATCTCATTTTAAATTGCATTTCTTTGCTCTCTGACAGGGAGCCCATTTTAAATCTTTTTTTTTTTTTTTTTTTTTTTAGCATGGGCAGGCACCAGGAATCGAACCTGGGTCTCTGGTATGGCAGGCAAGAACTCTGCCACTGAGCCACCGTGGCCCGCGGGGAGCCCATTTTAAACTGACCCACTTCTTTACTGTCTTTTTAGCATCCACTCCCTGTTTTCAGGGATTAAAAGAAATTGCTTCTCAGGCCATCGCTCATACTCCCTTTTAGCTTTCCGTTCTAGCTGAAGCTGCCTTCCCTCGCTCTTAGCTAGTAAAGACCTGTCTTCCTACAGGTGATTGGCAAAGGCAGTGAAAAGTCTGATGACAACTCCTATGATGAGAAATATCTGATTGCCACCTCAGAGCAGCCCATTGCTGCTCTCCACCGGGACGAGTGGCTAAAGCCAGAAGATCTGCCCATCAAGTACGCTGGCCTGTCCACCTGTTTTCGCCAGGAGGTGGGCTCCCATGGCCGCGACACACGGGGCATCTTTAGAGTCCATCAGTTTGAGAAGGTGAGTAGATCGGCCATGGTAAGGGGTGGGAACCTTCTGTCTGTGTGTCCAGGGCGATGAGAGGAGAGGCAGGAACAGGATCACTATTGCTCAGGTCCACCCTGACCCCAGTATCTCCTCTCACTGCCCATATCGATGTTTCTAGGGAAGAGCTTGAGAAGCGCATAGTGAAGAGGTTATGAGCACAAACGCTGGAAACAGGCTGTCTGAGTTCAAAAGTCAACTCCACCACTTACTAGCTGCAGGACGCTGGGCCAGTTGCTTAATCTCTCTGTGCTCAGTTTCCTCCTCTGTGAAGTGAGGATGGCAATAGTACCTACTTCACTAGGCCTCCCGTGGGGATTAAACTAGTTAATACGAGTGAAACGCTTAGACCAGCACCTGGCCCATATGTGGTAAATTCTCAGTGTAAGCACTGTCACCATCCCAGTCCAGCTCAGCACCGACTCCTCCTGCTGGGGGCCCAGCCTCACCTGTCTCCCAGGGGTGTAGAAGTGGGTCCTTATTGCAAGGCTATCTCCTACTTCAGTCCTCTAGGTTATTTACTCTTAACCATTGTCACCGTCTCCTTGGGTCCCTCTTGCAGATCGAACAGTTTGTCTACTCATCACCCCATGACAACAAGTCATGGGAGATGTTTGAAGAGATGATTACAACCGCAGAGGCGTTCTACCAGTCTCTAGGGATCCCCTACCACATTGTGAATATCGTCTCAGGTACAGGACCCAGCATCTTCTCCGCTTCCCTTTCTGGCATCCCCCAAGCACCACCCTCACCAGCTGAGCTCCACACAAAGAAATCGCTCCCAATCCAACACATTTCCCACATTTAATTAAATTATCACACCCTGCTCACTTGGGAGTATTTGGTGATAAGAATATCTGGGTGTGATTTCACTTCTGGGGTTGGATGTGAGTTAAAGAATCCTTCAGCTTTGTTAAAGGTTAGCCTTCCGAAATACACCTCCTCTTCCTGAATTCTGAATTCTAGGGCTTTTTTCCTTACAGGTTCTTTGAATCATGCTGCCAGTAAGAAGCTCGACCTGGAGGCCTGGTTTCCAGGCTCGGGAGCCTTCCGAGAGTTGGTCTCCTGTTCCAACTGCACCGACTATCAGGCTCGCCGGCTCCGAATCCGATACGGGCAGACAAGGAAGATGATGGACAAGGTACGTGGCACCTGGGGCATCAGGAGTAAAAGCTATACTACAAGAGAAGGCCACCCTCCCCAAGTCATGGAAAAGTCTGAGCGTCTCAATCTTAACTACAGAGGAATCTGGAGATGACTTCTACTGAATCAGGACTGAGTTCTTTTCGATAGAAACACAAATCTATTTCTATTTTAAAAGGCAATTCTAGCTTTTCTCTTTTTGACTTTGTCTTCCTGAACTCTGTTTATCTACACAGAACAAGTTGGAGACAGCATACGCCCTCTCCACACCCAAAAAGGCCTTAGCCTCTAAGTTTGTCTCCTCAGACTCAACTTTGAGGCCCTAATCTTTTCCAAGCCAGGAATCTAAAAGTGGTTAGAGAGAAGCCTCAATCGTAGTTTATTCCTTCCTTCAAAGGGTTTGTTGCCTAATTGGATCCAGTTCTCCTCAAAATATTGAGACATGCCACTTCTCACTATTGGAGACAGAGGAATCTTCCCGGAGTTTTCTAAAACAAATACTAAATAAAATTTGAGTTTAGAAAAATTGATTATGGGTAGAACCCATTGTTCTGGTTTGAATTGTTGCAGCTCTGGCTCTTGAGTAGATGATTTCTGGTTATCAATAAGACCAGCTAAGAGTTGAGCTGAAAACCAGCCAAGAGTTGAGCTGAAACGGTCCTTTCTGGGGGCCCTCTTTTTCCAGGTGGAATTTGTCCATATGCTCAATGCTACAATGTGTGCCACTACTCGTACCATCTGCGCCATCCTGGAGAACTACCAGACAGAGAAGGGCATTATTGTGCCTGAGAAATTAAAGGAGTTCATGCCGCCAGGTAAGACTCTCAGTCCAGCTCATCTTCCTGCTGTGTTTAGTGTCACGCTGTTCTGAATCACAGGTGCCTTTCAGAATGTACTCAGAGTTTTATTGTTCAAACACAGTCCCCAACTCTCCCCTGGTCCCTGGTACTGGTAATTCAGGGGGTGTGACTGAAAAGTAGCCAGTATAGGTATAATGTCCAACTGCAGCTTAAATTCAGGGAGAAAAGGATAAATGAAACCAGTATCCATTATGGGCGCCCCATTGTTCAGTGGGATCATTGTCTTTTTGAGCTCTCCCCAGAAGTCCTTGGGCTTTGACTCTCTGAGAAATCATTTGATTGATTCTTCCCTTCCAGGTCTCCAAGAACTTATCCCCTTTGTGAAGCCTGCGCCCATTGACCAGGAGCCATCAAAGAAGCAGAAGAAGCAGCATGAGGGCAGCAAAAAGAAAGTGGCTGCAGATGATGTCACCCTGGAAGGCCAGCTACGGAATATGGAGGTCACTGATGCCTGAACATTCCTTCCTCCAGCCTGCCACGCTTTCCTTTCTGTCAGCTGGGAGCTCAGAGCCCACTACAAGGCGGGGAAGCCAAGCACTCACTCATCACCCTGCCCCATCCGACTGCACAGCTAAAGGGGGAGCAATCTGCCATGTATGATGCTAATGCCCCTGTCCCTTCGCTTGGGCATAGGATTTAATCACTGTTGACTGACAAAGCCATGTAATAAAGCATCTCTGGAGAAGGCTCAATACTCTACCTCTCTCTTCTTCCCAGGGCTTTAACTCTGTCTCTGACAGTTCTCCCTGGGACCTTACTCATCTCTGCTTTTCCTTCTAAATAAAACTGCTCCATTGAGCATGTAAGAGAGCCTTTGAGAAGGTAGGTGAAAGCAGGGATACATTTAGTAAAGTCTCAAGGGGAAAGTGGAAATTTTGAATCTTAGACATACAGGCTTACCAGGACAAGGGCTGGCATCCTCCTTTACAAGTTTGCTCCTATGAAAAGCAATAAGGGAGGACTAGCTTAGAGACCAGAACTAATGTATAAAACCTCATAGGACTTCTGGAAGTGCTCCAGGGAAAGGGAAGAAGGCTGTGAGGCCTCAGGGTGGATGAGATTATATTTAAATCAAAGGAGCCCATAGATTCCAGAACACAGGTCAGGACCTGATTAGCAGCTGCTTCTCTCTTTCCATTCATCCCAAAGTGGGGAGCCCAGCTGCACCTTGGCTTGTGGCTGCAACTCCAAAGGATCGAGACAGACAAGGAGGAAGAATATTTTAATCACTTCTCTGGAGCTCCCACTATTGCCCTAATAGCCAGGTCACCCTTTCTCTGGGGAGGGTGATGTTTAGTCTCTTTATTTACCTGCTGCCTTTCATCCTACAATCTACAAGCACTTTTACTCTAATAACACGTTATGTTAGCTTAGTGCTTCTCTCCTAAGAGCCTAAAACACTTCCTACACATGATCTCTTTTATCTTTACAACAGTCCCAGAAGGTAGGGTGGAGACATGACATACCTGTCCCATCGTATGGAAGATAGAGGCGCAAGGAGGTGAGGGAGCTGAGCGGTGTGGCCGGGCGAAGTCTGGAGTCCAGACTCCTTGGCAGTGCTGTGCTTGTTGTGTGTCTTTGGGAGGTTGAGAGCTGGAGCCTGACTTGGTCTGTTGCTAAGGAAGCTTTATTTCATCTTGGCTTCCCTCCTCCCCAAGCAGCAAGTTCCCTAGGTCTGCTGGGTCCTGGCACTGAGGAAAGAGACCACGTGCTTGGTTTCCACAGGGGGCTCGGAGCTGATCCTTTTCATCTCGTTACTGGAAGCCTTGTCAGAGCTGGGCTCCCTGAAAAGGTGGCTCTAATACCTTGTCTGACTCCACGAATTAGGGGGGCCCACAAGCACACTCAACCCACTTGCCCTTACTGCAGTATATTGCCCCTTTCTCTGGGATAACAAAGCCAGGACAAGAGGACAAAAAGCTAGCTGCACCCATATGTAACGCAGAAGGACCAGAAGTTCACGTTGCTGTAGCCTCAATTACTTGGTTTGAAGAAAGGCAGCTTATACAGTGCGCAGGAGGCTGCGTTTTGCACCCTTGGCTTCAATAGTCTGTCAGGCTTTGGGTTAAGAAACTTGCAGATGAGTCTGAACACCCCCATCTAAGTCTTAGCTTTAGACTTAGAGGTCCCTGCATTTGCCTCCTCAGCTCCCCACGTGTACCTTCTTTGGCTCTTGGCATCTGTGACCTTCCTACTGTTGGGAGCCACCTCCTTCTCCTTGGCCCATTTAGCAATGTGGGAAGGCAGAAGCTGGGGCTCTGAGCCCCTGGGGGCCCAGGCCTGCCTCTTGACTCCCCCGCACTGGCCAATTTAACCTCCTCTCACCTGACTCATTTTCTGATGTTGGCTGCCCCTGGAGCCTAGACTTACTGATGCTGTATGCTGGGAGACCCTCCCACCCTGTGCTGCTGGCAGCCCAGCTCTCCATGCCACCCTTCGCCTGTGCCTGCCCTGTAGCTGGGAAAAGTGTGTAAACCAGCCCGGGAGTCTCACTAGTGGAAGAGGAATGCGTGCAGGCACAGAAAATAGGCCAGTGAAAGCTGCCATGTGAACCAACTGGTCCGTCAGCTGGCATTTTTTATATCCCTTTCTTCAAGCCAGAGAAAGGAAAAATAATCATTAAGCAGTGAAGGAAAGGATGTCCCTGTGGCTGAGGTCCCTCCCTGCAGGTCTTACACAAGAACACACAGGCAGGCGGGCACACACAAATTATTGAGTGCTCGCCCTCTGCCCGGCATGGGGAACAGGGGTTACAGACTGAAAGGGACACAGCCTCTGCTGTCAAAGAACTCAGTCGGTTGGGAAAGGTGTGGCTCGCCTTCCTCTGGAGTGAACTGAAAAGCCGACTCCTTCCCTCCCTGAAGCAATGGGATGCGGCTGATGCAAGCTTTGTTTAGGATGGGCTGGCTGGCCAAGCCCTTGGGAAACTGCCCAGATGCCTTGGCCCCACCCTAGCAGTTCCCTCTGCAACCCACGGCTGATGCCCTCATCCCTGGCACCTTGACCTGCCCCGTCTCCAACCTCAGCTACCCAGGTTACCTCAGCAAACAACCCCCACAGCCAGGTGGAGTGAGTCAGAGCCTTGGGTCCCTCACCAACCCTTGGTTCCCACACCCAGGAACTCAGGGCCCAAGATGCAGGTTTGGGTGCTGCAGGAAAGAGTGAAGGGACACCGAGAAGCTGGTCTTTGCCAAGAGATGGTGACAACCAGAAGCCAGACTCACAAAAATTCTAAAGAGCCAAGGCAACTGCATGGGGACCCAGTAGGAGACCAAGGGGGCAGCCCGGCTCAGTCTGCTGGGAAGGGCAGCATATCAGCTACCCAGAAGCCAAACACTCTCCCAGCGGTGAAACCTCACAGCTGGGAACTGACAGTCTCCCTGCGACCCCGGCTTGTTTTTCCTTCCCCGAAGTTTCTCTAGTTTGCCCCGGGTCCTGAGAACACCTCCTCCCACCCCCCCACCTCTCCCACCCCAGGCCTGGGGCAGCCCTGGCTGCGATCCCAGGATGAGTCTGACAGGCAAAACTGGGATGGGCCCCAGAGAAATGTAATGCATGTCAGAGCCTGTGCCAGGATGAGGGGCCTAATCCACTCCCCCAGCCACCTCCCAGCATGGGGTTCCCCAACAACCTCTCCCAGATACACACAATAGGGGGACACGTCCCTGCAGCCAGAACTGTCCAGGTACAGGTGGGGCCGACACCACCCCCTCTGACATTGCCCTTTTAAGCGGTCTCCTCCCCGCCCCCCACCCAGGGGGGCCTCAGCGCGGACAGGTCCTCCTTGCAGAAACCTAGAAAGGTGCTACTCCCCAGCCTCCTGGCGGCAAAGGAGACGGGACGACAACCCTTCCAGGTCTCAACCACCGGATCCAGGACCTGCAGGATAGAGGTAGGGGTCTCAGTGACCTCAGATTCTGAGAAAGCCCTTTTTCTAGAGGGGAAGTTCCTCTCTTTAGCGGCTCTGATTGGTCAGCTCGCAGACCCAGCATTTTGGAGACAAGTCTTGGTCCCCACCCCCCCCCCAACCCCCCAGCCTGCTGTCAGATGGTTTGGGGAATTATTTTCATTGAAGTGTAAATTGATGATAAGATGGTGTGACCCTTCAGCAAGACTTGCTTTTAAAAAAGAATTAAGCTCCCCTGTAGAATAATGATCATCTTTTCTTCCCTCTATCTTGTCTCAGAGAAAAAAAAAAATTTTTGCTATTCTTGACTTTCCAAAACCATGCCATGTCTACTTGCCCTGGATCTCACCAGCACTCTGCCTCTCCGAGTCCTTATTCCTCTGCTGGCTCTCTCCTGGACCTCCCATCTCCCTTTCCCGCCCTCCCCCGCCCATTTCTTAAGGTACCAACAAGCTTACATTTTTCCCATCCTAGAACAGCCTCCCTGCTGTCCTGTCTCTCCCGTCAAATTATGACCCCATCTTTCCCTCAAAGATAAAAGGAACAGAAGGACTTTGTGGGCTCTGTTACTTCATCAACATTCCCAGCCTTCTATTCTCTACTCCCCTCAGAAGGAAGGTGGAATGTTACAGACAAAGGGGAATGCATGTGCAAAGGACCAGAGATGAGCATGTGCAGAGGACCAGAGATGAGACAGAGGAAGCAGGAAGAAGACCTGAGTGGCTGTTGTGCAGCGAGTGTGGGAAGAGTCGAGTTGAGGCTGGAGAAATGGGCAGAAGACAGAAATAGTACCTGACCCTAAATGCAGATTCCTGGGTTCCTGCCTCTCCTTGCTCTTTATCTGCATGTTTTCCTACCTCTTTATATATAGACCTCCCGAAAGCAAAGGATTGGACATTTCTCAAAAAAAGATATAAAAATGGCCAATAAGCATGTGAAAAGATGCTCACCATCATTCCTTATCTACTCCACACTCCTACTGGCCTCTCAGTATTCAGGCACCCAAAACAACCCCCTGGGAGGCACCCTGGGCACCCCCACCTCGTCGTCCCTAGCAACCAGCCTATGGTCCAGACCCACTGAGTCTCTTCATCGTTTTGCTCTGCTCCCCTGGCAGTCTGCTCCTTCACACAGGCTCTTCTCAACACTGGGCAATCAGAACCACCTCCCTGCTGACCTGTGAGACCCATCTGTCCTTCAGGGCCAGCCTCCTCACTCCGCTGGACTGGTCCGCAGCTGGTCTAGCCATGATCAGGCCCTTTCCTGCCAAAATGCTTTCATATGCCACCCACCACCAGCCCTCCCCCCTGCCCCCCTCCCCCCACAACTTACAAAATAAACTCCAGACTTCATCTTGGAGTCCAGGTTCATCAAAATATGGCCCCATTGGGATTAACAGGCTTTTCTGGTTATCCATCCCCACCGTGTGCTCCATGCTCCAGCCCTGCCTGAATCCTCACCTCTCCCTCCACTGCCCATGCATCTCCTCCCATCACATGTGCTGTGCTGTTGGCTGTCTCTGGAATGCCTGTCTGGGGCACTCCTCCTCATCCTGCTCTCTTCCCGGGGCTCTCAGAACACTGAACATTGATAGCACTCTGACAGCATCTGTACCTGCCTGCACAGACTGCCTGCTACTTGAAGCCAGAGTATTGTTCATCTGTGTACCTCTCACCTAGCCCAGCACACACTCCTCGACCTCCCATGAGACCTTAAGCCTGCCCCATAAACTTACTGAGTTATTGCAGATGTTGCTTTGGGATTTGCTGCTCATGGCTCTACCCCAGGCTCCATCTCTTCCCCTCTGGGCTCAAGGGGCAAAACTGATCTCAGCTGGATTTTGGATGGACTGTACATTTGTATAGAATCCAGGGCCTTTGAACCACTCTCATTAGACAGGACCAGTACTGTGAGTTAAACCTAGCTCTGGGATAAGGTATCCAATGCCAATTTTAATGAGCCCCAAAGAAAGTCTATCTATCTAATGGGGTTAGGACAGCAGCCCTATCACTGGCTACAGCTGGCACTGGGAAGTCAGGTGGTTAAAAGTGAATTAATTCAGGGCTGTTGTAGAGCAACCTAGAAAGCCTCTGGCCTATAGATGGTGGCTCCAGCCATGGAGGGACGCCTAGCCACCCTCTACGCCATCCATCCAACCATCCATCCATCCATTCATTCATTTGATCGAGATTTATGGAGTGCCCACTATGTGCCAGGTACCAGACTAGGTACTAAGTATCCAAGACTCCTGAAGCTTACTGCGGTGGAGCAGTGGGTAACATAGATGTTAACCGAGTAGACACTGTATGTGATTACCAATTGTGCCATGTGCCATGAAGGAGGGGACATTTAAGATCGCCATGTTCAACTACCAGAAGGAAACCAGCATATTCAGAACAGAGTGAAGGAGGAGGAGTAAGAAGAGGCTGGGCCACTCCACACACAGGGCTTTGTGGACCAATATAAGGAAGTTGGACTTTATTCAAGGTACAACAGAGAAGCCCAGTGCAGAGTTTGCAGGAGGGAGCAACATGCTCTGATTCAAGATTTTTCATTATTACTCTGTGAAGGACACCCTGAGGAGCGCTTTAGTCAGATAAATCCCAAATCCAGAATGTGGTAGGTTCAATGAAAAAAACTAGTCTGACTCTTCAAACAGTGTCACATACGCACACATACACACAAAGGGTGTGGGGTGTGTGGAGCAAGGGAGAAAAAGAATTAGAAGAAAAGGAAAGAGAAAGAAAAAGAAAAGAAAAGTGGCATAATGACCAAATGCAATGAATCAACATCTGGTTTGAAATAAATAACTATCAAACTTCTATGAGGGTGCACGGGTGGCTCAGTGGTAGAATGCTCGCCTCGCATGCGGGAGACCCGGGTTCGATTCCCAGACCATGCACCCACCCCCCAAAAAAAACTTCTATGGGGGACAGTTAGGGATATTGAATTGAAGTGGACGTTAGATGACACTGGGAGACATCATCCTTATTCCTGGGAGTGTGGGATAGGGTCCTGACTCATAAAAGCTGCCCACTGGGGGGCTTGGGGGTGAGATGCCATGATGCCTGCACCTCAATTTCACATCATTTTCCAAAAATTGGAAGAAAGCGAAGGGTCAAAATTGTAACACTTATTGAATCCAGGTAGAATATGTCTTGGTATTCATTGTACCATTCTTTCCATTGTTCTGAGTCCTTAAAATTTTCTAAAATAAAAAACTGGGGGAGAATTTTTAAATCCAAAAAATATTAATTTTTTTTAAAAAAGATTACTTGAGCGCTGGTTGGAGACTGGTTTGGGGGGAAGTAAACACAAAGAAAATTCTTTGATTCAGTGACCCCCTCTGTGAGTCAGACCTGGATTAGGGGCAGAAAAACAAGGGTGCCAACCCACAAGGGGTGCACCCTCCAGTTGTGAAGTAAAGTGGGGACAGGAGGACACTCACTTTTCTGGGCCTTTCTACACTGCCCCATCCCCTCCACCATCCCCCTTCTCCTCTCCCACAGTCCAGGAGCACCGTTGCCTGGAGCCCTGCAAGGCCAGCCTGCCTCCTTCCGCCTGCCTCTCACACCCCTTAGAAAGCAGCACGGAGCCCAGAAACAGGATCAGGTGCCAGGGCCTCTCTCTCCCAGCCTGTGACCGCTGGAGAAACTCCTGCCCACCCACTGAAGGTCATCATGACTCTTGCCATCACAGCCTCTCTCCACACTGCTCCTTCCAAGCAGGTTATAGGTCCCAGAATTTTACCCTCAAGACTGAATCCCTTCCAGAAACTATGGATCCTCCCCTAACAGGGCCTATTTCCCACCCTCTTTCCCCTATGGCCCTTGTCGGCCCCTCTGGTGTGCCAGGCCACAGCACCCTCACCCCAATCTCAGCTCCAGCCAAGCAGCTCCTATTTGATTCATTCATTTCATTCATTCATAGTGTACTGCTTGAGAGCATGGACTCTGGAGCCAGATTGCCTGGGTTCAAATCCCAGCTCTGCCATTTGCTAACTGCATGACTTTGGAGAAGATATTTAACCTACAGGTGAAGTGACTCTGCTGATGAATTCCTCTTACCAAGAATGCTGTCCTCAATCCTGCAAGATGCAGCCCAAGTCCCACTTCCTCCAGGAGGCCCTCCGGGAATTCTTTCAGCCCTCACTGCTCTGTCCTCTGAATTCTTTTAGCCCTCTCTGTTTCATGGGGCACTTCACCTCTGCCACCCTGTCAGTTGAGAACCAGGGCCATACGTTGCCCAAGTGTGCACTCACCACATGTCTGGGGACCCTCTGGAAGCAGCCTGTGTGAGAAGGAGGTGGAATGCAAACAGGTGAGAGCCCCTTTCACATCCTCCTGAGCCTCCACCGTAAAATTGGGAGGTTTGAATTATAAGAGCAGTGAGTGTCCTTTCAATAGATGCCAGGACCTTGCTGCACTTTGTGTGAGAGTGAGGTTTAAGATTTCTTATAGCTGGAAAGTTCCACGAAGTAGGCAGCCCTTCCCCCAGGGTCAGGGGCGACACCACCCCTGGTTTGAGATGCAGGGTGATGGTGACGGATATAAGACTTTTTATAAGAGTTTCCTTCCCTCTTTTGGGAGGTGGAAGTCGCTGAAGAGATGGGAGCGGGTGGGGGCAGAGGCCCCTTGCAACCTTCCAGGATGTGGCCCTGGGGGTGGGTGGGGAGGGGTTAAATGTGATTGCGGATGAAGGGGAGGGATCGGGCAGAAAGACCAGTCACCTGGGGGAGAGGTATGGGTGGGAGTGGGAGGGGTGCTCCCTCAGCCAGTGCCTTCGCTGGCAATCCCCTGCTGCAGCGCCAGGCTCCAGAACTACATTCCATGATACCAAGCCAAAGCTGCTGTTCTCTCTCACCCAGAAAGCTTATTTTAGCTACAAAAGGAGAGAGATGAATCCAGGACTCCTTCATCAGAAACGAGAGTCTCATTACCCAATCCCAATTCAAGGCATAATTAACAGATGGTATAATTTCCGAGCATTCCCCGCGCCACATGGTTATTAGGTAAGGAGCAAAATGCCCACGCAGCTCCTAGATCCTCCCAAACTAGAGAGCCAAAGGAAATCCAGGAAGGCAGGGCCCTGTTGAGGCTGCTTCAGCCATCGTCTGGCCTTGGAGAGAGCCAGAAAGGGGAGGGCATTCTCCTAAACAATGTGCCCCCTCCCATCTCCTTCTCCTCCTCTTGCCCACCGTTATGAGGAATGTCTAACCCGCATCCCTCCTGCTGTACCCAAAACCCATGCCCTTTCCTTTTCCCCTAGGGAGAAAGAGAAAAGCCAGCTTTTCACCCCCAGCATCACTGTATGGTCACAAGGAAGTGGCCTGGGGTCCCTGAGACCCAAGGGGGGTGGCGGCTCCCCTGCTGTGACTCAGCAAGAGGGACACAGCTGTGACCAGAGGGTCTTAGAAAGCAACTGGTCCACTGTTTCTCAAACTGGGTTCCTCTAGGCCCTCAAGTTTCACAGGGCAGCCCAGGGATTGCCTGGTTGAGAGCACAGTGTGGCTATGTGAAGCCCTCACCCCTACTTCAACCCAGCCACAGCCACTTTAAAAAAAATTGTTGTAACGTATATATGACATAAAAAATTGCCCATTTTGACCACTTTCAAATATACAATTCAGTGGTGTTAATTGCATTCACAAAGCAACTGTTTTATTTTAGGAATTTCTATTCAGATTTCATTTGAAAAAAAAGAGTTCTACTGCTAAATAAATGTTTGAAAACCATCTGCCTTCTGCAATCTCCATTTTACAAAAAGGAAATTGAGGCACAGAAATATGACTAAGTTCATACAGCTAGGGGACCCCCTCCCCAGGCCGGGCCTCTTACTACCTGAGCAGGCCCCTTGCTGCCCACCCAGGGCTTTGCAGTCCTGGGAGCCCCGGGGTGGGGCGTTAGAGAAGGAAGCCCCTTCTGGATCACCCTTGGTCTCCCCTGCCCAGCTCTTCTTCTTGGCCTGAGAGGCCCGGCCCCTGTGCCCGG
>PVIY010033288.1:5439-28332 GCA_004026745.1 Myrmecophaga tridactyla | reverse complement strand
AAGATCTTTGTCCATTATTTATATTTTAAAATACCTACTATTCTAAAAAAAAAAAACTATTATTTTATTCAAGTGCTATTTTTTGTATCATTTTACCATCTTATTTTTTTCTAAAAATGTATCCATTTTAATCTGATTCATTTGTGTACATTTATTCATGTCACTCATTCATATATTGATTTTTCACATCTCAGTGTCTTATTTCTCTTTTCTTCCTGTTTTTATTTGTCTCTTTTTTCTTGATGTCTTGCTCAAATTATTATTAATCTTTTCAAAGAATCAGTTTCAAATTTTTTTTTTTTTTACATGGGCAGGCACTGGGAATTGAACCCGGGTCTCCAGTATGGCAGGCGAGATCTCTGCCTGCTGAGCCACCGTTGCACCACCCTAAATTTTTATTAACATTCAGTGAAAGACAAATCAGAGTCACGTTTGCAGACAACAGCATTTTATCTTTATCGACATAAGAAGGACGCTAGCCTGACTCCTGTTGATTGGATGAGGGTTTGTCTGTCCTCTAGGGGTGGGTGCAGGGCAGGTGGGCTTTATGTGACATCAGGTCCCACGTCACCAAGTGGGGGCTTCATTACTGCCTGGTGGGGATTTCAAAATTTAAAAGATAAAGAGGAAATACAAGAGGGAATTCAAAGAGGAAGTTGGGTTTTTGGTTCTGAGAAGTCCCAAGGGCTTTCTCTATACCATTTTATCAGTTCTCTATTTCACTGTTTTTCAGTTTCTATTTTTATTATTTCAATCAGTTTTCTTTCTTCGGTATGCTTTAATGCTCTTTTCCACCTTTTTGAAATGAATGTTTAGCATGTTTATCTTTAATCTTTCTTCTTTGCTGATAAATGTAGTTTAAAAGTATAATTTCCCTCTAAAAAGAGCTTTAGCTTTTTAGTAGTGTTTCTATTGAAATCTTGAGTAGCGTTTCTATTATTTTATTACTTTCTCATAGAGTCGTGCGTATAATTTGCTTTGCTCAATATTGTTTCTGATTTTCAGTGAAATCCATATAATTAACTTAATTTCTCCATTAAGATTACTATAGACTGTAGGTTTTGGCATTATAATCTTTTTTTTTTTTTTTTTACTCGGGCAGGCACCGGGAATCGAACCCTATTATAATCTTTGCTAAGTTTAGCGTGGACGCCCCCCCAAGACATTGATTTTTATATATATTTATATATTGATTTCATATCCACCAAATTTACTTAATTCTTGAATTAACTCTAATCATTTATCAGTTTTTTCTTTCTTTTTTTTTTTCCACAGAAACTATTTTATTGGCGGTTGAGGACAAAATAAAATACAGATAAGGTTTTCTTCCCACCTCTAATGAGGAAACTATAACACTGTAATTCAGTATTCAGTATATAACTTTGCTCTACTCCAGAGCGTCAATGGGTGGACCAAAAACTCATGAATCAGAACTCATACTGAAGGAAAGTGTTCAATGTAATCATTAAAGAAACCAAGAATTGCCTATGTAAACAGTGTATAAGGAATAAAAAATAAATCCAATTATGACTTTTCACTGTTGTTTTTACACTGAAGAAACATGAGGGCTTATTTTCGGGGGGCGGAGACTCTATTTTGATGGTTCTTTGTACCTGCCATACAAAAATGGGATAAAAAATTGGGTTTCAGGATGCTTAAGAATTATTGCTAAGCCACATTCTAGACTGTAAGAGAATCCAGCGGAAGGTATTCATTTGTTCAGTTTATTTTCTAACAATCAAATTTGTAATTTTTGATTTGAGTGGTAAACAAAATGTTAATAAAAATAATAAGACGTAAACCTTCTTTAATGGGATATAGTTAATAAAAAAGTTGATTATATTAGCATATTTACTATAAGTATGTCCAATTTCACTTTCTTGCTATTCATCTTAGACTCGTGGATTTTCTATGTACACAAGTATGTCTTCTGTGAATAATGATGTTTTTCTTTTCTTCTGTTCTGATTTTAAAATATTTTGGGTTGCTTTTTCTTTTTTTGCCTTGCTGAGCTTGTTCTCCATCAAGATATTTTTTGATCTTGACATCTTTTTTTAAGAATTCAAACCAATTATTTTGTAGAATACCCCTCAGTTTGAGTGGATCTGATTTTTCTCATGATTTGGCTCAAGTCATGCGTTCTCCGTAGGGATTCCACAGAATGTCGTTTTCCATGCCAAGAGCACACGGGGCCCTTGGCTCATTGTTGTGGTGGTCACTTTCATTGCTTGGTTAAGGCGGAGTTCGCCACAACCAGTTATAATTAAAAATAATTTGTGGGGAGATATTCTGGGGGCTATGCGGATATCCCCTCTTCCTCAACTCCCACGCACTAGTTTTAGCGTCACTCCTTCTCTATTTCTTTATTTGACACTCTACTGTAGGGAAGGTATTTCCCTTCTCCCCCACTTAATTATTTAGTCATTTATATGTAGTAATACAAACGCATGGGTTCTTATTTCATTCAACGAGTTCTAATCCATTGTTATCATTATTACCAAATCATCCAAGCTTTGTAAGGGGGCCTGCTTGCTGGCTTCCATGTCCTTTGACACATGGCCCCAGTATTCTCTGAGCACCTTCTCACTGTCTGGTACAAGCCGTTCCCCAGTCATCTTGCAGCTGCCTGACACTGGCCTTTTCTCCAGGGCCTCCTGGCTCTTTCCAGAGGAGGGTGGTGTGGGAACCAGCTGTGCACCTGGTGTGTCCTCACACACAGACCCTTTCCACGGGCAGAGCCGGGACGCGTGCCCGCATGCCCCTGGATTGATTTCCACATCTGTCGAGCCAGCCGTGATCTCACTTGGACTCCCCAGCTGCAGTCCGGCACCGCAGGGCCGCCGCCTGTAGCTGCCCACCTGTGAGGTCACAGACTCAGCTGTCCCCTTGCGAGAGAAGAACATTTTTCTGATTTTTTTCTTCATGCATTGGTTTTGCCAATTCTAGACTTAAATAGCAATGGAATCCTCTTGTCTGCAATCTTTCACGTCTGACTCCTTTCATGCAAGTTTTTGCCCAGTTTTGACTGGGCTACTTGTTGCATTACGGAGTGGTAAGTACTCCTGCGTTTTCTGAATTCAAGCCCTTTGTCACATCTGGTGCTACAAGTGTTTTCTCCCTGACTGCAGCTTGCAATGTATTTCCTTAATGATAGACAAGCAGAAGTTTTAAACCTTTGCCAAAATTAAAAAAAAAAATTTTCTTTAAACATATCATACTAACACATTCTTACCATATGATCGTTCCATTTTTGGTATATAATCAATAACTAACAACATCATCACATAATTGTATATTCATTACAATGATTATCTGTTAAAACGTTTTCATCAATTCAGAACAAGAAATAAAAAGAAAAAAGAAAAAAACTCATACATACCATACCCCTTACCCCTCCCTCTCATTGACTGCTAGTATTTCCATCTACCCAATATATTTCAGCCTTTGTTTCCCCTATTTTTTCTATACCCCTTACCACTCCCTTTCATTGATCACTAGCATTTCAATCTACTAAATTTATTTTGACATTTCTTCCCCCATTATTTATTTACTTTTAATCCATATGTTTTACTCATCTGTCCATTCCATAGACAACAGGAGCATCAGACACAAGGTTTTCACAATCACACAGTCCCATTGTGAAAGCTATATCATTATGCAATCATCTTCAAGAAACATGGCTACTGGAACACAGCTCTGCAGTTTCAGGTACTTCCCTCCAGCCTCTCCAATATACCTTAACTAAAAAGATAGTATCTATATAATGTGTAAGAATAACCTCCAGGATAACCTCTTGACGCTGTTTGGAATCTCTCAGCCATTGACACTTTATTTTGTCTCATTTCGCTCTTCCTCCTTTTGGTCAAGAAGGTTTTCTCAATCCCTTGATGCTGAGTCTCAGCTTATTCTAGGATTTCTGTCCCACGTTGCCAGGAAGGTCCACACCCCCGGGAGTCATGTCCCACGTAGACACGGGGAGGGTGGTGAGTTTGTTTGTTGTGTTGGCTGGAGAGAGAGAGGCCACATCTGAGCAACAAAAGAGGTTCCCTTGGGGGTGACTCTTAGGCCTAATTTTAAGTAGGCTTAGCCTATCCTTTCTTCGCCAACATTTTGTTATGAAAATGTTCAAGTGTATGGAAAAGTCGAGAGAACTTGACAGTAAAGGCAGGGCTTCCTCCCAGCGTTGGGGTCTCCTGGCTAGTCAGCGGGCTTGGGGGTCCTCTGGCTTTTCTGTCACATGGCGGTGCCTCCCCTTTCTCCAGGCTCTGTGGACTTCCAGCTTCTACGTGCTCCTGGGGCTGTCCCTCCCTCCCTCTCTCTCTCTCTGTCTCAGTTTCTCCCTCTGTCGTGTACCCACCCCCATTCTCTGCACTTACAAAGGATCCTCTAAATCCAGACTAAAGCCCAGCCTCGTGCGCCCGGGCCACACCTCTGCTGGAGAAACATCTTCAGGAGAGCCCGTTTAAGACGGGTCCACTCCCACAGGACCCGCACATGCCTTTGTGGGGGGCGGGATGCAACGTCCCTTGTGCCCACACACTGCCCCCCGCCCCCCAGGATTCTATAATGAGCGTGCTGCAGCCTTGCTTTACCGCTCATTTGACAGGATGCACCCTGGGGCTCAAGGAAGGCAGTCACACTGTATACACCTGTGGGCGGGGAGGCCTGTTTCCTTTCATTTCAACATTCAACTATAGAAAGTGTCAATAAAATATTTTACACCTTTTTTTTTACGAGGTCTTCAAGACCGAGTGCAATACCGTTACCTCACGTCTCTGTCTGAACCGGCCCAATCCTAATCCTGGAAACCATGACTTGGACAGCACACGAGCCTATTAACCGTGAGCTGACCCCAAACCGCAGCCCACACCCACACTTCCAGTTTCTCTGGGCTCTCTCTTCCTTGCCATGAGATGTGTGGTCTGTGCCCAGGTCCTTCACCTTTAGACAGTACTTTTAAATTTGACAAATCTTCACTATCCTCTGATGCACATTTGGGTTGCTGCCGTGAGCACTGATGAACACCTCTTTAGGTGGACGCACATTCCCCTTTCTCACAGGTGTACATACCTGTGAGTGGACCTGCTGGGTCAAATGGCCACTCTGAGCTTAACTATGGAGCTGCCAAACTGTCCTCCACAGCTGCTGCACCTTTTTACATCCCAACCAGCAATGGATGAGCATTCCAATTTCTCCTGATAAAGACGCTTCAAAAGTTAGGCATCAAAGGAAAGTTTCTCAATATCATAAAGGGCATATATGAAAAACCCATAGCCAGCCTCATACTTAATGGTGAGAAATTGAAAGCATGCCCCTTGAGATCAGGACGAGACAAGGATGTCCATTGTCACCACCATTATTCAACATTGTATTAGAAATACTAGCTGGAGCAATTAGACAGGAGAAAGAAATAAAAGGCATCCAAATAGGAAGGGAAGAAGTAAAACTCATTATTTGCAGATGACATGATCCTATACTTAGAAAACCCTGAGAAATCTACAGTAAAACTACTTGAACTAATAAACAAATTCAGCAAAGCGGCAGGATACAAGATTAACGTATAAAAATCAGTAGTGGGCTGCTGCGCTCCTCCCTGATTCCTCTATCCACCTTCCTCCAAGAGCCTTCCTCAACCCCCTCTTCCCTCCCACTCACTACCGTCCAGGCCACTGCGCTTCGGCCCCCGGGTCACCCGCTTCCAGGTCATCCGCTCCCGGGGTCGTGCGCCCCAGCGCGGGGTGAGGCTGGATTCGCGCTGCCACCTGAAAGAAGAGCTCGCCGGCTCGTCCAGGGCTTCCGCTGGCCGGAACCAATGACATTCAAGGATATGGGTATAGAATTCACCAAGGAGGAATGGATTCAACTGCATTCTGAGCAGAAGGACTTATACTGGGTATGATGATGGAAGTTCAGAAATCTCATCTCATTGCCGACTCAATACTTGAAGACTGTTTCTATGTCAACTGAGCCCCAGGACCCACAGATTCCAGCCTCTCTGGGAACAACCACCAGGAATGTGAAAGCACATTCAACTACAACTACACACAAGGCAGCTCCCTCACCCCTGTTCAGCGACCTGAATCAGCTGGAAGCAGCCAGAGCAGTCATCGTCCTGATACCCTCAAGACTGAAGAATGTTCAAAATTCAAAGGGAAACTGTAACCAGAGGCCATTATCGTAACTTCCCCCTTTCCCTGACGTTTTCACAAACCACCTGATACTATATGAACCTATTAAGACGCCTGACAATTCCCCAGCCAGACGCATGTGCATTTGCTGCCAGTTACAACCTTAAGTAACGTTTCCTCAGCAAACGCCTCTGCAGAGCATACCTAAGGCGCCATGTAATAACATGCCATGCATGATCTAGCATGAGCAACCTCTGCTTATGCTCCTGTTACTGTGCCTGTGTCCTAAGCCCTTTTGCATCCACCCAAAACAAAAACCGACCTGACCCCACAATCGGGGAGACAGAGCTGAGCCTTGCCTCCTGCTCCTTGGCAGTCAACCTCACAATAAAACTATTTTCTCAAAATCTTGATGTCACAATATCAGTTCCTGTGCACATTGGGCAGTGAGCTCATTACTTGGCAACACCTGCTTTCAATTCTTTTGGGTATATACCTAGAAGTGGGATTGCTGGGTCATAGGGTGATTCCATATTTGACTTCCTGAGGAATTGACAAGCTGTTAGTAGTGGTATCATTTTATACTCCCGCCAATAATGTATGAGTGTTCCTATTTTCTCACATCCTGTCCAATGCTTGTAATTATGTGGGTTTTTTTTTTTAGTAGTGGCCATGCTAGTGGGTGTGAACAGGTGTATCATCGTGGTTTTGGCTTGCATTTCCCTAATGGCTAATGTTCTTAAACATCTTCTCATGTGCTTTGTGACCATTTTTATATATTCTTTAGAGAAAAGTCTGTGCAAGTCTTTTGACCATTTTTAAATTGGATTGTCTTTGTTTTTGAGGTTGAAGATTTCTTTAAATAATATGGATATTAAACCTTTGTTGGATGTGTGGTTTCCAAATATTTTCCCCCGTTGTCCATGTTGTTTTACTTTTATGATGAAGTCCTTTGATGCACAAGTGTTTTTGATTTTGATGAGGTCCCATTTATCTATTTATTCTTTTGTTGCTTGTGCTTTGTGTGTAAAGTCTAAAAAAATCATTGCCTAACACAAGTCCTGAGGATGCTTCCCTATGTTTTCTTTGGATCTTGTGTTTGGGTCTTTGATCCATTTTGAGTTGATTTTTATACATCGTGTGAGTGGGGTCCGCCTGCATTCTTTTGCATATGGATATCAAGAAAATTTGAGTTTAATGATACTTTACAAACTTGAAAGACAGAGTAAACAATGTGAAAATACTGTAATTGTCAAAATGTGTGAGAAAGAGAAAAGGTGAAAATATGTTTGATATATATTCTTAACTTTCATGTCAATTTGGTTATTCATTAAATGGAAGAATAAACATGGCAGTAACCAGCAAGTGAAGCAATTTAAAAAATTAATACTGGTTACCTCTGTGGAACAAGATGTGGGTGTGAATTTTATACATTAAAATATATGTATTTTATTATAATGGATTATCATATATATTATAATTACTATATTATTTTATATATGATTACTATATACTTATGATTATTATAGACTTAACAATTACAATTAAAACAAAAAATTGAGAGAAATAGCAGAAAACCACTGTAAGATGGTTGAAATAGCTTGATTAGGAAAAAATTTGTAATTAATATTATATGCTTTTATTAAGATTATCTTTATATTTTACTAACAATTTTCACATGTAAACTTGATAATTTCTTTACTCATGTATTTAGAAAATGATTTTTTATAGATCTGTAATATGTATATCCATGATGAATTAACATATTATATGGAAATATGTTCTAGTTTGCTAGCTGCTGGAATGCAATATACCAGAAACGGAATGACTTTTAAAAGGGGGAATTTAATGAGTTGCAAGTTTACAGTTCTAAGGCCAAGAAAATGTCCCAATTAAAACAAGTCTATAGTAATGTCCAATCCACGGAAAGATACCTTGGTTCAAGAAAGCTGATGAAGTTCAGGGTTTCTCTCTCATCTGGAAGGGCACATGGCGAACACAGTCAGGGTTTCTCTCTCGGCTGGAAGGGCACATGGCAAAACAAGGCATCATCTGCTAGCTTTCTCTCCTGGCTTCATGAGAAGCCAGGGAGGTGTTTCATGAAGTTCCCCGAGAGGTGTTTTCCTTCTTCATCTCCAAAGGTCGCTGGCTGGTGGACTCTCTGCTTCGTAGTGTTGCAGCATTCTCTGTTCTCTCCGAATCTCTCATTCTCCAAAATATTTCCTCTTTTATAGGACTCCAATAAACCAATCAAGACCCACCCAAATGGGTGGAGACATGTCGTCCCTTAAACCAGTTTAACAACCACTCGACTAAATCACATCATCCAGGGCGATGATCTGATTACAGTTTCAAACATACAGTATGGAATAGAGATTATTCTATCTTTATGAAATGATATTTTGATTAAAACATGGCTTTTCTTAGGGGGCATACTTCCTTTCAAACCAGCACAAAATATTTACTTGTAGCAGGGTAACATAATCCAAGCATTCTGCCCAACCCAGAAACCATTAAAGAGTGAGAGATTTGAATACATGGCTATGCTGGTTTGAATCCTCATTCAGTACTGCTGGCTGGGAGCTTTTTGATTATCCAGGGAGATGTTACCCACCCAATTGCGGGTGGTAACTTTTGATTAGATGGTTTCAATGGAGATGTGTCTCTACCCATTCAAGGTGGGGTTGCTTACTGGAGCCCTTTAAGAGGGAACCATTTTGGAAAGAGCCACGAGAGCCAACATACCCAGAGACCTTGGGAGATGAAGAAGCCAAGGGAACCATGAACCGCCAAGGGAGCTTCATGGCACAGGAAGTCAGGAGAGAAAGCTAGCAGACGTCGCCCTGTGCCTTTCCAGCTGAAAACGAAATTCTGAATGTTATCGGCATTCTTGAGCCACGGTATCTTTCCCTGGATGCGTTAATTTGGACATTTTTATAGCATTGCCTTAATTTGCACATTTTCACAGGCTCAGAACTGTAAACTTGCAACTTAAACTAAAAAGGGGATGTCTATATAATGCGTGGGAATAACCTCCAGGATAACTTCACTAGTGTTTGGAATCTCTCAGCCACTGACACGATGTTTTTTCCCCATTTCTCTCTTCCCCTTTTTGGTCAGGAGGGTTTTCTTGGTCCCTTGATGCTGGGTCCTGGTTTATCCCGGGATTTCTGTCCCGCATTGCCAGGGAGATTTATTCCCCTGGGAGTCATGTCCCACATAGCAGGATAGGGCAGTGAGTTCATCTGTCAAGTTGGTTTGGAGAGGGGGGCCACATCTGAGCAACAGGGGAGGTTCTCTGGGGGGTGGCTCATGGGCCTAATTTTAAGTAGAATCCAGGGATAAGTTTCATAGGGGCAAACCCCAAGATTGAGGTCTCGGCCTACTGATTTGGTTGTTCCTGCTGCTTGTGAGAATATCAGGAATTCTCCAAATGGGGAAGTTGAATATTTCCCACTTTCTTCCTATTCCCCCAAGGGGACTTTGCAAAGACTTTTTTATTCACTGTCCAAGTCACCCTGGGATTTATTGGGGCATCAGACTAATCTGGACTAATCAACGAAACCTCATGTCCTGTTCAGGATTCCATGTACTTAACGGTGTTCAGCTAGGTTGAACATACGGGTTGGATTAGGAAATGCACTACCCAAGGTGTGAATTTTGCACCAAATAGGCATCTCTCCCTTTAATCTCACACAGAAGTTGAAATTTCAAAATATGGATGATATCAGATCAGCGGTTTTGATTCTTGAAGAGGATTGTATAACTATGTAACTTTTACAATGTGGCCATGTGATTGTGACAATCTTATGTCTGATGTTTCTTTTGTCCAGAAAATGTAAAGATGAGTAAAAAAAATAAGGATTAAAAAATACATAAATAGTAGAGGGGAAGAATGGATAAAAAATAGGTGGATTGCAATACTAGTGGTCAATGAGAGAGAGAGAGGTAAGGGGTATGGAATATATGAGTTTTTCCTTTTTTTCTTTTTATTTCTTTTTCTGGATGATGCAAATGTTCCAAAAATGATCATGGTGATGAATACACAACTATGTGATGATATTGTGAACCACTGATTTTATACTACAGATGGACTATATGTACGCAAAAATTTCTCAATAAAAATATTAAAAAAAAATAATAGAGTAGAAAATATGGGGAAAGTGCACCTAATGCAAACTATAGACTATAGGTAACAGTAATATCTTTATATTCTTTCACCAGCAGTAACAAATGTACTACACCAATGCTAGAGGTCAATAATGAAGGGGGGAGGGAATAAGGGGTATGGTATATTTTGTGTTTTTTTTTCTTTTCTTTTTTTGAGTAATAAAAAGGTTCTAAAATTGATTGTGGTGATGAGCAGACAATTATGTGATGATTGTAACTTTGGATGGACTGTATGGTGTGTGAATATCTCAATAAAATTGCATTTTAGAAAAAAAAATCAGTAATGTTTCTATACATGAGCAATGACCTATCTGAGGTGACAACTAAGGAAAAAATTCCATTCAGAAGAGCGACCAGAAGAATTAAGTATCCACGAATAAGCCTAACTAGGGATGTCAAGGACTTATACACAGAAAATTACAAAAAAATTGCTAAAAGAAATAAAAAATGACCTGAACAGATGGAAAGATATCCCATGCTCATGGATAGGAAGGTTGAATATTGTCAAGATGTCAATCCTACCCAAACTGATTTACAGATTCAATGCAATACCAATAAAAATACCAACAACCTACTTTGAAGACTTGGAAAAAATTGGTTATCAAATTTATAGGGAAGTGAAAAAGACCTTGAATAGTTAAAGATATCCTAAAACAGAAGAGCAAACTGGTAGGTCTATCCCTTCCTGACTTTAAAGTTTACTATATAGCCACAGCGGTCAGAACAGCATGGCACTGTACAAAGACAGAAAGACTGACCGGTGGAATAGAATCGAGTTGCAGAGATTGGCCGCCAAATTTATGGACATTTGATCTATGATAAGGCCCCCAAATCTACTGAATTGGGACAGAATAATCTTTTCAATAAATGGGCATGAGAGAACTGGATTACAATAGCCAAAAGAATGAAAGAGGACCCCTATTTTACACCCTATACAAAAATTAACTCAAAATGGATCAAAGACCTAAATGTAAGAGTCAGTACCGTAAAACTTCTTGAAACAAATGTAAGGAAACATCTTCAAGATCTAGTAATAGGAGGTAGGTTCTTAAACTTTTCAAAGCACAAGCTGTGAAAGAAAAAATAGACAAATGGGAACTCCTTAAGATTAAGAGCTTCTGTGCCTTAAAGGACTTTGTTAAAAAGGTGAAGAGGCAGCCAACTCAATGGGAGAAACTATTTGGAAACCACATATCGGATAAAGGCTTGATATCCTGTGTACATAAAGAAATTATACAGCTTACCAACAAAAGAACAAACAACCCAATTATAAAATGGGCAGAGGAAATGAATAGGCACTTTTCTGAAGATCAAACAAAAGTGGCTAAAAAGCTCATCTTCATTGGCTACAAGAGAAATGCAAATGAAGACTACAATGAGATATCACCTCACACCTATAAGAATGGCTGTTATTAAACAAACAGGAAACTATAAATGTCGGATAGGATGCAGAGAAATTGGAACACTTATTCACCATTGGTGGGAATGTAAAATGGTTCAGCCACTGTGGAAATCAGTTTGGCGATTCCTCAGAAAACTAAATATTGAGTTGTCCTATGACCCGGCAATAGCAATATTTGGTATATACCCAGAAGAGCTGAGGGCAGTGACACAAACAGACATTTGCACACTGATGTTCATAGCAGCACTATTCACAATTGCCAAGAGATGGGAACAATCCAGGTGCCCATCAACAGACGAGTGGATAGACAGAATGTGGTATATACATACGATGGGATATTATGCAGCATTTAGACAAAATGATGTCCTGAAACATATGACAACGTGGATGAACCTTAAGGACATAATGCTGAGTGAAATAGCGAATAAGTCAGGCACAAAAGGACAGATACTGCATAATTCCATTATTATGACTCTGATAAAGCCACTAGTGTTTTGGAGCAGCTAGAAGGAGAAATATGAGTTGAGGGCATGGTAGCCCATGACACACTCTGGGAACTATTCTGTAGTTGCTTGTTGAAGTGTGCTCTGAAAATTATTGCTTTTTTTTCTTTGTATATATATGTTATATTTTATAACTAAAAAAAGGTTAAAAAATTATAAGCAGTTAAATATTAGCTAAAATAAATTCCTGAAATCAAAAAATTGAAAATATTAAGTAACTCACTACTATTGCAAAGTTGATATTTGTAATAACTTTTTACTTGATATTTTGAGAACACACAGAGCTTTGATAGTTAATCAAATGGTATTTAAGATACTGTTTAATATTTAGAATTCAAGTAATTCTGATATCTGAATTTATAGATTTTTTTCCTTCCATGCTTTAATTTTAAATTGGCTTATGAAACATATTGTACAACAGGCTTTATGATGAGTACTTAGATATATAATTTTTAAAATATGCCCATGGATAAGCTAACTAAGATACCCATTTTAGGTGGTTAAGATTTCCATATGTTAATTGTAAAAATATTTGTATCTTCATATTTTTCTGAAATAAGGAAAATATTTAGCAACATAGGTCATTATTACAGCAATGCAGATATTTGCAAGAACTTTCTACTTGATATTTTGAGAACATTCACAGTTTTAACAGCTGACCAAATGGTATCTAAGTTAGTGTTTAATATTTAGAATTTAAGAGCTTTGCTATCTGAATATGTAGATTTTTTTCCTTGTTACCTTATTTTTAAATTGGTTTATGAAACTTACTGTGCAAACACAGGCTTTACAATGATTTTATGGACACTTTATTTAAATATGCCTATGGTTAAGCTAACTAAGCTATCCATTGTTGGTGGTTCTAAGAATATTGTTTGTTTTCTTGAAAAAAATATGTAAAAGAAATAAGTATGCAAAAAAAAGCAATAGAGTTTTTGAAAAATGAAAAGGATTTAAAAAAAAATCTGTGGTAAATCCGTCATCTGGGCTCCCTCAAGGATACTTTCTATTGACTGCTTTTTCTCCTGGGCATGGACCATACCCTGCTTCTTTATATGTCTCATAATTTTTGTTAAAACTAGACATTTCGGGAAATTCTTGAAACCAGGCAGACACACCCTGGGCTTGTGGTGGGGGTTTTGCTACAGCTCCTGTCTGTTCAGTGACTTTTTCTGGACTGATGTGCAAAGTATGTATTCCTAGTAGCCTGTGGTCACTTAAGACTCTGATTGGTCAGCTCAACAGTCAGCTAATGACTGGAAAAGGATTTCCTAAAATGCCTTGAGCTACTATGTCTTCTGCCCTCTGCCAAGGAGCTCCATGTGGGTTGAGACGTACCTCCTGCTTGGGCAGAGGTGAAAGACTGGAACCCTTACAGGTCTTTTCTGGGCATATGTACGCCCTCACACACACACACACTCACACACACACACAGACCTTGAGAGCCCCAGGAATATGTAGAACTTTTTAAGCCTCCTGTGGACATATCCTTCCCCAGTCTTCCTTTTACATTTTTGGCCAGGTGCTTGTTTGCCCTACTGGTGTCACAGGCTTCGGCAGCTGATTGCTAAAGAATTTCCCTGCAGCGAGGGGTCTTCCCAGGGAAAGCGCTGCCCGTGAGGTGACCACAGAGCCCTGCTAGTGGGGCTCTTCCAGGGAGAAGCAGTTCCCCGAGGAACCCAGAGCTAGTCTGTCCATCCTGGTGGCCACCACGGAGCTAGAGCAGAGGGCTGGACACCCCGAGTGGACGCTCCACAAACCCCACCGCCGTTGCCAGGGCTCGGGGGTTTTCTTAGCTAAACACTCTTCAGATTGCCAATAGCCTTTGGTTAATTCCCAGAGTTCTGAAAAAGCAGACTTTGATAATTTGCCAGCATTTTTCATTGCCTTTATGCAGGAGTGGATTTACACAGGTCTTCGCTTCACGTCCCAGAAGTTCTAGCTGTAGTTGGGGCTCGCTGTGACGAGGGGCTTCCCCAACAGGTGGGCACCACAGGCCAGGCGAGAAAATGAGCAGATTTATTAGGGATCTGGGGGTGCCTAGATCCTGGGGGGGTCCTGGGGGAGCCCGGGAGCACCTGGTGGGGTCCAGGGGGCCTGGGGGGCTCAGGCTCAGCAGCCGCAGGGCAGGCAGGGGGTTTTAAGCTCCGACCCCGGGGCACAGCAGGACGGAAGGCCCACGGGCTGGCGCTGGGCTCCTCCGCTAGGAGCTGTACTTGACCGAGGGGACACCTGGGCTCCGGGGCTCTGGGGAGGGTCGAAGCTGGGGGAGAAGCCCACGTGTTTTCCCCTGCCCCGGCTCAGACAAGCAGGGGTCCTTGCACTCTGGCCCGCCCGCCCACCTGGAGGTAACCGCTGTCCCCGCCCGGCCCGTGTTCCCCACCTGGCCCCGTGACCCCTTGCTCACCCTGTGTCCCCGCCCGGCCATGTTCCCCACTCAGCCATGTCCCCGTGCCCAGCCCATGTTCCCCGCCTGGCCTCATGTCCCCCTGCTCACCCTGTGTCCCCCGCCTGGCCAGGTTCCCCACTCAGCCATGTCCCCCTGCCCAGCCTGTGTCCCTCACCTGGCCCCGTGTACCACCCCCCCGGGCCTGTGTCCCCTGCCCAGCCTCGTGTCCCCTCCCTGGGCCTGTGTCCCCTACCCAGACCGTGTTCCCTTCCCGCTGCTGTCAGGGCCCTTGTCCACAAAGGGCCAGCTTTGCCCCTGCCCCCTGCACACCCAGGGAGACACCCGATGCTCTCAGGACCTCCCAGTCCCTGGAGCCTGGGGAACCACACCGGGCCACCACTGCGATCATCCTGTAACACAGGGCAGTGGTCGTGTCCCCGACCCTCCAGGCGCAGCAGAGGTCAAGCACGTGTGGCACAGGGGAGGTGGCGCGGTGGCAGCGGACGGGCTCCTCTTCCGCTGTGCCCTGGAGAGACGTAGGCAAGGGTGCCCTGCTCTCGGCGCGGCCAGCGGGAGGCCCGGGGACACCGCCCTCCTGGGAAAGGCTTGCCACATAAGCAAGTGAGGACAGCCGGGCAGAAAATAAAATGTGTGCGCATGACTCCCAGGGGTGTGGACCTTCCTGGCAACGTGGGACAGAAATCCTAGAATGAGCTGTGACTCAGCATCAAGGGATTGAGAAAAACCTTAGAATGAGCTGAGACCCAGCATCAAGGGATTGAGAAAACCTTCTCGACCAAAAGGGGAAAGAGTGAAATGAGACAAAGTGTCAATGGCTGAGAGATTCCAGAGTTGAAAGGTTATCCTGGAGGTTATTCTTATGCATCAAGTAGATATCACCTTGTTATCCAAGATGTAGCGGAGAGGCTGGAGGGAACTGCCTGAAAATGTAGAGCTGTGTTCCAGTAGCCATGTTTCTTGATGATGATTGAACAATGATATAGCTTTCACAATGAGACTCTGTGAATGTGAAAACCTTGTGTCTGATGCTCCTTTTATCTACCTTGTCAACAGGTGAGTAAAATATATGGAATAAAAATAAATAATAGGGGGAACAAATATTAAAATAAATTTAGTTTGAAATGCTAGTGATCAATGAAAGCGAGGGATAAGGGATATGGTATGTATAATTTTTTTTTCTGTTTTCGTTTTATTTCTTTTTCTGTTGTCTTTTTATTTCTTTTTCTGAATTGATGAAAATGTTCTAAGAAATGATGAATATGCAACTAAGTGATGATATTGTGAATTACTGATTATATATGTAGAATGGAATGATTACATGTTAATGTTTTAGTTCGTTTGTTGTTAATTTTTTAATTAATAAATAAATAAATTTTAAATAAACTTTATGCGCATATACATCAGAAAATCCCAATTTAGTAGGCGGAAGACAAAGCACAATTCTGTGTATAGACATGTGACTATATATATATTGGAAGGAAGTCCACTCCCGAGGTACTGGGTGATGGCAATGCTGGTGATTTTTTTGCTTTTTTCTTGATCCTTTTATATTTATTTTTTTCCTATCTGGCAATTTGGCAAATGTTCATGGATGGCTTTTTTTTTCATTTTTAAGCATAATCTACACTTTATTAAAAAAAATCCAAAATGGTTCCATCTCAGTACGTTTTCTTTTTTTTCCTTTTTTTGTGATTTTTATTTATTTTTTAAAAAAACAAAAAAACACCAAATAAACGCAAACATTCCTATTTTGATCATTTCGTTCTACATATATATCAGTAATTCACAATATCATCACTTAGTTGCATATTCATCATCATGATCATTTCTTAGAACATTTTCATCAATTCAGAAAAAGAAATAAAAAGACAACAGAAAAAGAAATAAAACGAAAACAGAAAAAAAATTATACATACCATACCCCTTACCCCTAGCTTTCACTGATCGCTAGCATTTCAAACTAAATTTATTTTAACATTTGTTCCCCCTATTATTTTTATTCCATATGTTCTACTCGTCTCTTGACAAGGTAGATAAAAGGAGCATCAGACACAAGGTTTTCACAATCACAAAGTCACATTGTGAAAGCTCTATCATTATACAATCATCATCAAGAAACATGGCTACTGAAACACAGCTCTACATTTTCAGGCAGTTCCCTCCAGCCTCTCCATTACATCTTGAATAACAAGGTGATATCTACTTAATGCGTAAGAATAACCTCCAGGATAACCTCTCGACTCTGTTTGGAATTTCTCAGCCACTGACAATTTATTTTGTCTTATTTCTCTCTTCCCGCTTTTGGTCGAGAAGTTTTTCTCAATCCCTTGATGCTGAGTCTCAGCTCATTCTAGGGTTTTTCTCAATCCCTTGATGCTGAGTCTCAGCTCATTCTAGGATTTCTGTCCCACGTTGCCAGGAAGGTCCACACCCCTGGGAGTCATGTCCCACGTAGACAGGGGGAGGGCAGTGAGTTTGCTTTTCATGTGGGCTGAGAAAGGCCACATCTGAGCAACAAAAGAGGTTCTCTTGGGGGTGACTCTTAGGCCTAATTTTAAGTAGGCTTGACCTACCCTTTGTGGGGTTAAGTTTTGTATGAACAAACCCCAAGACTGGGGGCTCAGCCTATAGCTTTAGTTGTCCACACTGCTTGTGAGAATATCAAGACTTCAACTTGGGGAGGTTGAATTTTCCCCCTTTCTCACCATTTCCCAGAGGGGACTTTGCAAATACTTTTCCACTCACTGATCAAATCACTCTGGGATTCATCGGGGCATCACCTGGACAAGCCAACAAAATCTCATGTCCTACCCAAGGTTCCATGTACTTATGGTGTTCAGTTAAGCTGTCTACATAAGTTATATTAGGAAATGCACCAGTCAAAATGTAAATTTTGTACCAAATAAACATTTTTTTGCTTTAGTCTCACACATAAGGTGAAATTTTAAAACATTGATTACCATCTATTTTCAGTACCCTGCAGTAATGACATTCCTTTGTTCTCCCTCATGCAAAAGCATTTTAAAAATGTGTACATTTAGTCACTATCATTATACACTCTAGGCATTCCTAGATTATACCATCTCAGTCTTTATTGTCTATCTTTCTTTGTGATTTCATTAATTTATGCCCCCAGCCCTCCTCCCTCTATCATTCTCACATTCTGCTTCATTCAGTGTTTTAACATAATTGTATTGCAGTTAGGTAGTATTGTGCTGTCCATTTCTGAGATTTTATATTCAGTCCTGTTGCACAATCTGTATCCCTTCAGCTCCAAGTACCCAATATCTTACCCTATTTCTATCTCCTTGTGGTCTCTGTAATATCATGGATGGCTTTTTAAAAAGCAGAAACAAAGTAACATTCTGTTCTCACTAGTGGCTCTCTGAACTCCTGAAGTTAGCAGGTGTTTCAGAAGACAGGGTGTTCCATTGCTTTTAGGTTTCTAGTGGCAGAACCCACTCTTCTGGCTCCAGGTCCGTGGGCCTGGGCAGGTGCTCCCATGGGGGGGCTGGGCTGGAGCACACCTCCCCCCGGGAATGGAGCACCCCTCCCCTGGGGCTGGAGCACCCCTCTCCCTGGGACTGGAGCACCCCTCCCCTGGGGCTGGAGCACCCCTTCCCCCGGGCTGGAGTCCTGAGGGTCCCTGCACCTGGGAGACCACTTACCTTCAGGCTCGTGAGCGGCCTTGTTGCTGAGGAAACAGGGGTTGGCTGTGGACAGCGGGATGGCTGGGGGCTCTGAGGCAGAGAAGAGACACCCAGGCCCCGAGAGCTCACCCAGGGTGTGCCTGGCCACCCTGACCCGGGCAAGGCGTCCTCTCCCGCCGCTGTGACCCAAGTGAAGTGTCCTCTCCTGCCTTTGCCATGCTGATTCTCAGGCCCTGCCTGGGTCCTCCCTCCCCAGCTCAAACTAGAAGAAGCTGGAATTCACGGGGCTGCAGACCTTCCTTCTAAAAAGCCCCTCCTCCCCGCCCCACTGTCCCTGCCTGAGCGGAGACCCTCAGCCCTGCCACGGCCCCAAGCCCAGGTTTGCATCAAAACCCTCCGGGAGGCGGGGAACACAGGGGTCTGGGCCACGCACCACCAGCCCAGGGATGCCAGCATTTCTCCCCCTGCCCCCACATTGGCTTAAAACAATACTTTTTATTGTGGTAAAAAATATACTGCTCCTAATTTCCCATTCTAGCCATGTACAAGTTGAGTAGTATGAATTAACTCACAATATCATGCCACAATCACTGCTAACGCATCACCCCAACTTTCCATCACTTCGAACAGAAACTCCGCACCCAGCGAGCAGCGGCTCCCCTGGCCTGCCCTCCCCCTTCCCTCCCGCCTCCCCACCCCCAAGCCCCGCATCCTGAAGTCTGCCATCCCTCTCTACGAAATTTGCTGCTTCTAAGTGTTTCATGTACGTGAGATCACGCAAGGTTGGCCTTTTGTGTCTGGCTTATTTCACTCAACGTGGTGTTTTGCAGGGTCCCCCTGTTGCCACGTGCCTGGGAGCTTCCTTCCTTCTCGTGGGCGAGTGACATTGCAGCATCACGTGGGGGGCCGCGCCGTGCTCCTCCGTCATCGGCTGACGGACACCCGCGTTGCTTCCACCCTTGGGCCCCCGTGACTAACACTGCCGTGAGCAGTGACGTGCACAGATCTGTTCGAGCTTCGAACTCTCGGGGTTAAAACCCAGTAGTGATTGCTGGGTTCCCCAATTTCCTCAGGAACTGCCAAACTGATTTCCACCGTGGACATTTTATGATGCCACCAGCAATGTGTGAGTGTCTCTGTCTCGTGTCATCTTTGCCAAGACTTGTTACTGTCTGCATTTTTAATGGGCCATGTTCTAGCGGATGCAAAGTGGGACCCCACTGTGGTTTGTGCGTGCATTTCCCCGATGGCCCGTGAGGTGAGGCATCTTTTCATTGGCTTATTGGCCATTTGTTTATCTTTAGAGAAATGCCTATTCACACCCTCCGCCCATTTTTAAATTTGTTTTCTTTTTCATCAATTGAGAGGATTGTGGGTTCTTTTCCCCTTTGTTCTATCATGTGGTGTATAATACTGATTAATTTTCTTATGTTGAACCACGGTTGCATTCCTGGAAATAATCCCACTTGATCATTGTGAATAACTTTTTAATATGTGGTTGGATTCAATTTGCTAGTGCTCTGTTGAGGATTTTTGCACCTACATTCCTAAGGGACATTGGGCTGTAGTTTTCTGTTCTTGTGTATCTTTATCTGATTTGCGTGTTAAGGTGATGATGGCCTCATAGAATGAGTTAAGAACCGTCCCCTCCATCAGTTTTTAAAAAAACTTAGAAGGATTGGTGTTAAAGCTTCTTTAAATGCTCCCATATTTCTTTTTATGGTTGCTCCCGTGCCTACCTCCTCTCCTGAAATCTGCTCTCCTCTGGGGTGGCTAGAGGAGTTTCTGCCCAGGGCCTGGCACTCCACTAGTCCACCCACTGTAGGCTTGGCTCCCATGCCTTGTCTCTTAGTGAACTCCTACTTAGACTGCAAAGCCCAGAGCAAATGTTTCTCCCTTTCACAGGGCTGACAGTGCTGATGTTATCTTCCTGTCATCTTTAAGAACAAAGCTGCCCTCCCCACACCTGGCTCTCTCCGCGTGCTCTGCCGGGACACACCTGCACTGCCAGCACCGGGCAAGCCGACTATGACGGATAAATGTGGGGCACTGCCCCTCACCCGGGGTTGTCTCCTCACCCCGCAGCTCCACGGCCTTGATGGTCCTACACACGTTGACCACGGCCCAGTGCGGGGCGCAGAGCGGGGTGCCCACGGGCGGCCCCATGAGCAGCAGGACCGGGGAGGGGGGTCTCACAAGGACCTCAGCGAAGGGCCGGCCGCAGCAGCCCACCCAGATCACGTGGCCGGGAAAGTGGGTGCTGGGGCAGCAGGTGGCCCACGTGGGCCGGACACGGTGCCCTCATGGAAGGCAGAGGCCCTGCCAGTCGCATGCCAGGCACAGCGCCATGTCGTCGGCGGGGAGAAGGGGCGGGGGCGCCAGTGCCACCGGGGCTGGACCACCGCTCCCTGGGGCCACCTGCGCACCCCACCCCAGCCCCCGGCGGTCACCTCCTTCTCCTCCCACCCCAGAAGCCCCAGACGCCTGCACGGGGCCCGAAGAGCCCCCTGGTTGTGCCATGACATCTCCAGGCCTCCGTTCTCCTCCTGGGGGTTCTGAGAAGGTGGAGGGAGCTGACGCCTGAGCCTCCGTGCCCTCCGAGGACCCCCAGGGCAGGGTGCACAGCGCAGGGAGGACCCTGCCCTGGGGAGGTGAGGCTGCGAGGGGAGGGATGGAGACAGGCGGCTCCAGGGATTCCCTGACCCCTGGCCGAGGTTCTCAGGTTTGGGGCGCTGCTGGTGGGGGACACATCCAGGAAGCCACCCACCATGTCTCCGGGTCTCCGCCACCCCACACCCCAGAAGTGGCCCCGGGGACCCTGGGAAGAGGTCTCAGGCAGTGGAGCAGGCAGTGCCCGCGGCGGGGAGGGAACAGAACCCTGGGTGTGCCTGCGGGGACAGGAGCGCACAGCCCCTCAGGCCACTGGGGGGGCTCCTGAGGCAGGGAGGGGGCAAGAGCTCCCCGCCAACGCCCGGCCTGCTTCTCCCAGTTCCAGGGCCTCCTGCACTCCAAGGTGCTTCCCCGCCCCCCACGGCTGCCTCCCACCCGGCTCCCCCCAGGAAGTGACCCCAGAGAGCTTGCCTCCCCCTCCCTCGGCCTGCTGCCCTCCCCCTGGGGTGCCGGTCCTGTTGCGCATCACTCTGTGCTCCAGGCTGCTGCGCAGGAAGCCACCTCGGAGCGACGCCCAGCACATCCCTGCTGGCTACCATCCAGGCCCCAGGAGATGACAGGCCGAGCTCAGGGTCTCCTTTCCTTGCAGGGGCTGCACTGGGCGAGGCGGGGCAGTTGCTGTGAGGACTGAGAGGCCCCGGCCCTGTCGGGAGGGTGGCCACAGCTTGGACGTGGTGGCGGGTGGGGAGGCACAGGGGTCAGCCCCCTGCCTGAGGCCTGCCCTCCTGGGATTCAGGGTGCTGTGACCCCAGTCCTGGCTGCACAGGCCCCTCCTCCCCACTACCGATAAGGAGCCGGCGGCCCAGGGGGCTTGGGAGCACCTGGCGGCTGGCCTGCAGGCCGCCTTCCCGAGAGCCTGGAGACCCACCGCGGTCAGCGACTGCTCCACGGGGAGCCCCAGGCACGGCCCTCAGGGGCTGATGGCGCATGAGAGGACCGGGAGTCCGGAGACCCAGGCTCCGTCCAGGTGTCGCCTCGGGCAGCTCACCTGACCTCCCTGGGCCCTGTGTCCGCACAACAGGACCTGGGCTGGCAGGGCGCAGGGACTCTGTAGGCAGACAACCCCGGAGGCAGACGTCCTCGCTCCGCGCCCCTTCCTGACCGTGGGGTCTCCCGGCAGCCCCGAGGGCTCTCCGTGCTGGCCCCACCCGAGGAGGCCGCGTGCGCGCGGGGAGGGGCAGTGCCACCCGGGCGGCCCCACGGTCCCTGCGCAGCCCCCGCCGCGTCCACCCTGCCTGCGCGGGGGACCCAGAGCCCCGGGGACGGCGGCCGCTTCCCTCACCCGCCTCGGCCAGTCCCCGCGACGGGGTGGCCAGTGTGGGAGCCACGGGAGCCCCACGGGAGCCGCCCACGCCCACTGGGTGCGCGAGGAAACGCCTGGGGCCGCCTCTGCCCCCCACCCCCGCCCCTCTCCGGCCTCCCGGAACCAGAGACGGATGGGTCCCCCGGCCTTGCCCCCACCTAGGCGAGCACCCCCGGTTCCCAGCCCCGCGGAGGCCATGGGCAAGGTGGGGTTCGCCTCCCAGAGCCCACGGAGGTCTGGGGAGGAAACAGGCATGAACTGCCCTGAGAGGGCATCAGAGTCGTGACAGCCAAGGGAGGAGCACAGCGTCCCAGGAAGAAGGGGCCTGGGGAGCCTGGGGGGGCGGCCGGGAAGATGGAGCACCCACCTTTCCACAGGTGTGTGAAGGCCCCTGGCCCCCATCCAAGCCAACGTCGCACCCAGTAACAAAGCATCTTCCCGTTCCCCTTTGGATTTTGGCCTTTGTCAAAGCTCCACCCCGGGGGGTCCCTGGGGGCCTTGGCTGCCCTGGGCACCTGCACATGCGGCTCACACGTGGCTCACACGCAGCTCACATGCGGCTCACATGCAGCACACACGCGGCTCACACGCGGCTCACACGCGGCGCACACGCGGCTCACATGCGGCTCACATGCGGCGCACACGTGGCTCACACGC